>CAEFZY010018836.1:0-29993 GCA_903066815.1 Brachyrhaphis roseni | reverse complement strand
TTTTTTTTAACCAGCCCTGTTAGTGCTGTGCTACCATGTTGCTGCTGTGTTACTGCCGCGTCTCAGTGACTTTTACCGGTATGGTTTTTTTAACCAGCCCTGTTAGTGCTGTGCTACTACCGTGTTGCTGCTGTGTTACTGCCGCATCACAGGCACTGTTTGGAAAGAAAAGCTAAGGTATATTACTTAAACTTTGAAAACTCTTTCTGTGTACCGTCTGTACCGTCTGCACATGCGGCTTATAGACAGGTGCGGCTTATGTATGTACAAAAATGTTTTTCCTTTAAGAATGTACTGGGTGTGGCTTATAATCAGGTGCACTCTATAGTCCGGGAAATACGGTACATATACTGTAATTTAAGTTGAAAGCTCTATGCTTAGTACAGATTCAGAATATATGTTTCCTTTTATACCCCAAAACAATATTTAGTATATGTCAATCATGACATATAGTGTTATTGATTTATTGTCCAGCCCTATTATAAGCAGATGCTAAATTAAGTAGTTTCTTCATTTGAATGTAGTACATAAAACAGATGTAAATGTAGGCATTAAGTATTCAAATAAACTAACTAAGCATGGCTGTGGACATGTCTAGCCCCAAGACAGCAGCAAAGTGATTTTTAAGCCATCCTTTACATGTGGAATAGACATCAACCTAGACCAGGTGCAGCTGGAGGTAAGTTTGTGTAAACAACCTGCAGGACAGTAACAGCAAAACATCTGGACGAAAGTGAGAAGTGAGAAATCCTTACAGAGTGTGATGAAGGTCATGATGAAGATCTGGGTGCCCTGTCCAAGGAACACAGACAGCAGCATCCCCTTCCTAGGAGGACGGAAAACATCCCCATGCACTTGCTTCCATCCTGACTCTTCCTGTGCGTCTTCCTGGGGGACAAACGTCAACACAAGGGTCAAGGGAGGGACTCAAATTTATAAAAGTTAAAAGTTAAAAAGGTTGCCAACCACCAGACACTCATTCCTGCTAGACAAACACATATATGTGAAGACAGATTTTAAAAAGGTGTAAAATTTGGTGTGCACAAACTAATTCCAGGGAAAAATACATTTTTCCCTTTATCTGACAGATTTAACTCCTAGTTTAAAGATCCACACCACATTTTACATTCCATGTGTTCTCTGTTTGCCAGAATCATACACACCCAAGCACTTGATTTAGTTCAATCTTTAGAATGGATTTCATTAAGCTTACATAGGGTAGAGAAGATTTTTCCTTGGCCGGTGTAAGCTTTATCAAGTCTCCCTGTGAAATGTAACAGAATATTTGTAATTTTGGATGCAATGTATTCGTGCTGGGTGGTATTTTACACTGCAGATTTAAAGCACAAGCCACACAAATAAGCACAAGCAGACCAGTGAATGGTGTTACTAAGAAAATAAACTCCAGTCTCCAATGTGTTAGGATAATTTCTTCAGTTAAACCTCTAAAGTCCTCATGAAAATCCTTATCTAGAGTGATATGGATCTGCCCACCTGCCCTGCCTTAATTCACACGTACAAGACGTTTCTATCTGATTAGTCTCAGCAATAAAAGCATTCAGGAATAGACACACATTCAATAAATTAGAATACTATTGAAAACTTTATTTCATTCATTCCAAAAGTGACACTCATACCAATATTTTCTAATTGGTCCATATTGAAATCTGCACTGTGAAAATACAAAATCTTACCAGGTGTTCTGGTCTAGTTTCTAATTCAAGTATGTTAGTACACATGAAACAAGAAAAACTAACTTACGAATAACTTTGAAGCAAGATTTAGGAACTTGTTTTAAGCCACTAATACCTTGACATCAACAAAAAAGTACTAGTTTCATTAGCAGATTATTCTACCTGTAATATGGGAAAATGTATCATTAGTGAAATATTCTGCCGATGGAACTAGTACATTTTCACCAATTTTAAGGAATTATTGACTTAAAACATGCTCTGATATCTTGATTAAAAGTTACTTCTAAGTTAGTTTTGTCTTATTTCAAGTGCACCAAGATATTTACACTAAAAACTAAACCAAAATTACTTGGTAAGATTTGGTATTTTTGTACTATATGTAATATCAGTTTCCTTTTTTCAGTTAAATTACTGAAATAAATTCACATACCGTATTTTCCGGACAATAAGTCGCAGGGTTTTTTTTTTTTCTTCATAGTTTGGCTGGGGGTGCGACTTATACTCCGGAGCGACTTATGTGTGAAAATTTACACATCATTATATCATATCACATGTTATTTTCACACTAAACCGCAAGAGGGCGCTCTAGGCCTGTGTTATTCTACCTTCTAAGAGGTAGAAGAAGTTAGCCGACACTGAGGACAAAGGTAAACTTGTTAGCATGTTATTTATGCTATAGTTATCTGAATAACTCTTAATATGTTATGTTAACATACCAGACACGTTCTCAGTTCGTTGTTCATGTGTCATGTAACGTTAGCATACCATACAATTATTCAGCCTGTTGTTGCCTCTATTCTATTTTTATTGCATTTCAAGATGACATGTCTGTTCTTGGTGTTGGATTTTATCAAATAAATTTCCCTCAAAAATGCGACTTATACTCCGGTGCGACTTATATGTGGATTTTTCTTCTTTATTATGCATTTTATGGCTGGTGCGACTTGTACTCCGGAGCGACTTATAGACCGGAAAATACGGTAGATCATGTATCCAGTTTGTTAAAGTTTGTCGTGTAAAGTTTGAAATACAGGACATACATTGGCTGTGGAAACTGAGTAAGGGTCCTCCTCTGAACAGGGCACAAACAGTGGTTCTATGTGGAGTGAAGCCATGCAGCCATTACATCCTCTCTGGGGGCATGTCAACTCACAGCTGTTGGAACAGGCCCTCCACATCCAACAAACAACCACTGGGTTATAATTGACATCTGTGATAAATCCACACATGCTTACCTGTGAGAACACTCAGGGTACTTGGCTGGCTCCAGGAGGACCTTTAAATTAGATACGCAAACCAGATTCAAAGAAGTAGGTAATCAGTTACATTTAAATTAAAAAGTACTTCTAGGAGTTGTTTTCAGTCCTACTTAAGTTATTTCATTCTGAGTCCAGTTTCTGGGTACTTCACTGACCTCTTATTTCACTAAATGAAGAACATACCTATTTTGACCAAAGATGCACAAGACACCGACACATTTACAGTTTTTTTAAAGGAAGAATTGTTGTTTCCACATAAGCTCCTTTGTTCTAATGTTATTTTATATCTGCTGAACTTTCTACTCTGGCTAAATAAACACTAAACAGTAAATTGTATAATTGAAACAATAATTAAGCATCTTCACTCACCCTTTTTATCAAAACTCTTTACTAATAACATCCTGTTTTTAATTATGTGGATGTAATGTATTGATTGCACATTAGGAAGCAACTAAGGGTGCTCACAGTAGGCTGGAAGCTGCCAGTATGGATCCATGTTTGTGGGATTAGGTGATATCAATGATACACTGCAGAAACATCACCGTGACAGCACATCCATGTAGTCAGAAAAGTGGTCTTAAGTATGATCTTTTCATATACTGATTTTAAAAAAGCACTTGAGTTATGAAATAGTAAGTACTTTATTCTTATAAGCTTTCTAATGCTGTAGTACAGGGAATACATATCTATGATTTTCTTGTTTGGAAATAAAAATCTTGACTTCCACCACCATAAACACAAAGCCTAATTAATGTTCTTCGTAATACTAAAACAGAAATGTTACATCATTGGTGAAAGTACATTTTATTGTGAATGGAAAGTTCTACAAAATGTATCTTATGTGGAGCCCTTTTTTTAATAATAATAAGAAAAAAAGATTTTAGCTGTATACGATGGTTCGAATGCATGCAATACTGCAGATGATTGGGATGTTAAGGAAATGTTCAGGTTTGGATACTTCTTGGCACAGGCGTGGCAGAAAAAATGGGACTATTGCCAATATGTTTTGAAAACTGACCTGGAAGTGACATCCAACCTTTTACTTGCTTTCTTTGATACTGTGAACAGGGAAGAATAACATATATAACTACTGAATGTGAAGACCGCTACCCATCCCATCTTTAAGCAATGGCTTTCAGACATTATGTCTAGTCTCAGTTTTGAAAAGACTCATCACTCTATTCATCTTGAACTTTGCAGTGTGCCTGTTCCACAACAGTCAGATGGGTTTTGAA
The DNA here is from genome assembly GCA_903066815.1 of Brachyrhaphis roseni. Taxonomy (NCBI): domain Eukaryota; kingdom Metazoa; phylum Chordata; class Actinopteri; order Cyprinodontiformes; family Poeciliidae; genus Brachyrhaphis; species Brachyrhaphis roseni. Next base: position 25,805 of record CAEFZY010018836.1, on the reverse strand, counting down.
TACGCAAATGTCTTAACGTTCTTAAATGTAAGGAAGAATCAGGTAATGTACAAATAAATGTATCAAGAAATCAGACTAAAGTTCAGTGGGAGGAGTTCGTCCTGCAGTTGGTGGGTTGCTGGTTTGATCCCCGCTTTGCTGCCTCTATCGATGTGCAAGACACCTCACCCTCCTTGCCTGAAGTTGGCGGTCGGAGGGCCTGGTGGCACCAGTGCATGGCAGCCTCACCTCCAGTAACTTGCCACCATCAGTGTGTGAATGTGTGTGTGAATGACTGAATCTAGTGTAAACCACTTTGGGGTCACGTGGACTTGATAAAGTTCTATACAACTACAAGCCATTTACCATTTTCTTTTCCTTCAATTGTGTCTTTGTTTTGTCGTTTTAATCTTTAGTGGTACAAAAAATAACAAAAGGCCTTCTTGAAGGAAAATATTTTGAGTAAATACAAACACACCATTTCTTAACTGATCTGAAATAGATTCCTAGCCTAAAAACAACCTGCAAATAAAAGGTAAGTAGAATAAAAATACTTACAAAAGATTAGATGGAATTTACAAATAAATATTTAAATCTAAATTGATCTTAGTTTTGTTTTTTAAGTGACACAAAAACATATTTTTAAATACTTAAATTCATAGTTGTTGTTTTTTTCTCCTTTTAGCTCTAATTCATATTTCTATCAAAACCACATATATGGAAACTAAAGCCTGTATATATTGACAATTAAACACGTGTAGCCAAGCAACTTAACCATTTCTTGATGATTTATTTATTGAAAGTATAATTTTTTACTTTTATGATTTCAATATTTAACTAAATATGAGCAGTTGTAATAAGAGATAAATGTTATTAGACCTGATCTAGTTCATTGGAAAAATCTGTTGACCTGTTATTTATAAACTCTGAGTCAGTAACTTCTCTCTTGAACATTTGCTTCTCACTCCTTCCATTCAATAAATTGACTTGCATAAAGGTTGGCCACATTGAACTGCCAATTTGCACCAGGGGTCTTGGTTCTAGAGCTTAATTGGTATCAATATCAATATAATGTACTTGGCTTCAGTCTATTGCAACCACTGAAAAAAATGCCATAGCAGCTCCTGTATGTTGGAGTTTCAGCAGCAAAAAGCAAATGATTCAGTTTGTTTGAAATTATCTTTTATGTAATTTTTACTAGATTTACTTCCTTTTTTTAAAAAAATAAAATTCAGCTGTTAATTCATTGTACACAGAACGTGTACGGAAAAGTTTAAATGTATTCATAATCCCCAGTCACATTATCAATAATTGTTGTAACTGTTTCAGTCTGTAATTCTTTGTTTTTTCCTTAGCTTAAATTGTTTATGCTATGACTGATATTTAGGTAAAATGGTATAGGCTGACAATATACTTTTGGTGTTTTAAAGACTTTTTAATTGTGTGTAGGAATTATAACACTTCTTTATAACACTCTTCATTGGTCCTATGAACCAGTACTTACATTTTTAGGCCTATGTTAACTAATACAAATATTTATTGTAAATATTTCTGACAATTGTAATTCTTTTTTTATTGTCAGCTCTTTTAGAATTAAATCAACTTATGAATAACAATTGTATAGAATATTTTATTACTGCACTGGGGCATGGTTCATTAATATAATCTGCCAACTATTATCTGAATATTATTTAAAAGGGGACAAAAAACAATTATTTACTATTTTAAGCAATGCTTTGTGGACAAAGGCTCAGATTCTCAAGTCCACATCAGGCAGATACTCCGTGATGTGACAGAACTTTATTTACTCAAAATTATTTTAGAAAGAGGTCAAATCCTAACTCAAATAAATTGTATCGGAAATTTAATATATCAAGGAAGTAAGGAAGATAATAACTATCTTGTCCACCACTTAGACGTTTTCAATAGCTGAACAGGTAGAAAATAGCTCTATAAATGGAAAGCTCTGATTATAAAATGGGAAAAATGTAAACTGTTTTAATAACGAAACACATATTTAAAATCCAAGTGCATCTTGACACATGTAATGTGGCATTTTTGTCAAATATGTGAAACTTTATGCTTCTCATTTTAGCTCAATGTTAACAGATTGCTGATTACACAATGGCTTCATGTCATGTCTCATCTGTGACTTGGGCTGCATTGCAGCAGCATGCTATGCACAGTCTCAACATTTTGCCCATTTTTCTTTGATAATATGAGGCTTCGTAGCAAAAATACACAGTTACAGTATTTTGTTATGTCCAAGTATTATTTTCAGCTTTTCATTTTTATTTTTTCTGACCACAATAGTATCATTAGTGAGTGTGTCCAGTATGAAAAAATACTTAATTTAAAGAAGACCAATGTGAGATATAAGAAAAGATACTTCACTATTAAACTGTATAAAATGCATGCTAATGTCCCAATTGATATAGCAGCTGAGTGGTGCTGTTAATTTTATGAAAATTGGCAGGGATAAAAACTAACTCACCAGTGTTGTTTTGTTGCTCTGTATTGCCAACTAGTCAAACTAGGAATGCAGAAACCCAGGCTCTGTATTGCACTGTAAAACAACCAGAAGGTTAGAAGTTCAATATATTTTTTAAAAATAAAATGACAAAATATATCATAAAAACTGTACAGTAAAATAAAAGAGGCTTTGAAACTTAAAAAAAAAAAACTGTGGCAGCACAGGCTAAAAGACTAAAATACTCAAGTGGCACACTACAATAAAAGTCTAGTCCAAGCAGTCTTAACAGTAAAAAGAGCTTGGTCCTGCCGTTCTCTCTTAAGAGTCTTTCGTGGTCGACCCCCAGCCAGTGCTCAGTACTGTTGGTTTCCAGTATCTTCCATCATCCTCTCCCTGTTCAATCCTACAAATGTCCACCATCCTGCCAACATTTTCAATAAGTACTGGGCTCTGGCTTGAGTGTGGTCTGCGGTGGCTCTTCCACGGGTCTTGCTGTTAGCAGTCTCACAGGGTCACCTCTCTCCACACCGACCTTGTCCCTGGCACACTCGCTCCAAACTCATCTCCACTGCAAAAGTGCCATGTTGTTCAAGTTCAAGCCTGTGTGTTTCCGTTCATCCTTCCTTGCCTGCAGCGATTCTTGCCATGGTGCTAGCCTCTTGGGTGGACGGTGGCGGGTTCCTCGCAGCTTGTTCTCGCTTCGATCGCCCGCTCGTCCCTGTGTGCACTCGTACCTTCAGTGTCTGCTGGCTTGTCAGTCTTCCCTTTAATTTCTGCATAGAGCTAATTCACAATTAGTCCATGGGTATTTTCAGGTTTGGCAAAGTAATGGCAATGGTCTAACTTCATGCATAAGAACAGAAGTTACTCAAAACATGCAACATAAGCTGAAATGAATCAAAAAAACAAAACATACATGTAACAATGTTACATGTGTTTTAAACAAATGTGTAAAAAAATTGAAATATTTATTTTACACATTTGTTTAATTACGCTACCCAAATAGCAGTCTATTTACTTATTTAAAAACTGGTTACACAAGACAGGTTTTCTAAAAATAAGTCTTAGTTCATGACCTTATGAGAAAATACCTTTCAACACCTTCAAGGAAGGTTAGCTTGAATGAAAGGGGAGGTAGCCCCTTGAGTCTTGTGGTGACAACAACCATGTCCTCTCACTGTGTGTGACATTTAGGTCTCAAATTCCCCCTGGTAGATCATTTCCAACATGCCAGAGGTCACCCTCAGGGCACATTTGTCTAGCTTCACTGACCACTCACTGCTTCTGGCATTTGGTTTTTGAACAAAGCAATGAATTTGATTTTTCAGTCCCTTTTGGAATCTTCCATTTGATATATTTTTCACATTTCTCACTAAAATACACCAACTTAAATCTGTTACATATTACTGTAAAAATATATGGCTGTGTCTTACCAGGACATCATCAATGATAATGGCAGAATATGTGCTCTATCATACCATACATTTACAATGAGAAAGACATTAAAGACTCTTTCGGCTCCAATAAAATCTTTTCATGCATAAGAACATATATAACTTAGCTGAAGACTGTTGCATCAAGAATTTCTTAAATATCTTTGGAAAGGTTTATGTTGAAAAAACATTTTTGCATACCTGTTTGTTCCCTGTTTAGCTTGCCAGAAGTAAGAATATAATAAAACCATGTCAGCTTTTTTATAGTCAAACCTCAAATTCAGTACACTTCACACTAGTTTTATATTTCTGTGTCCATGTGTTCTTGTAGAGCATCGGTCTGGTTTAATGTTCATGACAACTCTTTGAGTGAACTCAAAGCAACAGGTGAGCCTTCATTTTCTGTTAAACCACCTTCAAATGTTTTATGACTTTGACACAAGAATTTAAAGTCCACTAACTTGAAATGAATAGTTTTTTAACTTGATAATGAGTGAAAATAGTACAAAAGTATGTGCTTGTTCACCTAAGTGCGAATAACTTTCCGTGAAACAGCTCACAATTCAGAAGGAGCTATCAGAACTAAAAAAGCTTTGATTGGGCAACCTGACACTTGTTAAATCTACTTGACTTTAAATTCTTGACTTAAGATTATAAATATTTTTTAGTTGACTTTTTACTTGCTTGTGAAGGGACCAGATCAGGTGAACTGTCATTTTCAAGTCAGCAAGAAGGTTCTCGGTTCAAATCCTAGTCTAGAGTCTTTCTACATAGAGTTTACATCTTCACTCTGTGCATGGTTCTCTCTGGGAACCCCAGCTTCCTCCCACAGTCCAAAAACATGACCATTAGGTTAGCTGAACTCTAAATTATCCTTGGGTTGTTTGTCCTATCGATCTCTGTATTGCACTGCGGTGGAGTGATGACCTATTCAGGGTGTACCCCGCCTCTCGCCCGTTGATTGCTGGAGATAGGAACCAGCTCCCCCCTCGCAACCCTGCAAGGACAACCGTGTTAGATAATGAATGGACGGATGGCATACGCAACCATGCCTACCTAGTAACGCATCCTATATTTAATTTTAAAAAGCATGATATACCAAAAAGTAGATTGCTTCTTTCATTTGTTCAAGTATAACAACTTCCTTTTGACATATTGTTTTTACCATGCTCTCCAGAAACAGCAAGTCTTATTTGTTTAGAGTTCAGTCTCCTAATTGAAATAGTAAAACTGAACAGAAATAGGACTATTGAAAATAGTGCTAAAAAACTGAGATGCACAGAAAATGTCTTGTCCCATAAAAAAGCTTCTGAGAAACTAAGAAAGTCAAAGGGCAGACTGTTATACAGAAAAGCCTTCTCTGCGGTAATGAATACACTTTACTTTCACTTACTTTTTAACTCAAAAATTGCTTGTGCCTCAAGGAAGACAATAAGAGTCTTCTCAGCTCTATTTCTCCCAGGGTTGGCAAGTGATTTATCTAGCTAGTGAAAAGCCGAGTCAGGTGACTTGTTGAAAGATGGGACTTTGATTCCTATTAGAATCCCTTGTGCTCAAAGTTGCACATTGTAAATGTTCTTTCTTGCTGTGTTGACTTGGGATTGACCTTAATGGTTTTTCTCCTACTTTAGTTCTTAACTTGTTTAATCCCAAATTGTACCCCGATTGAAAAAGTAAACATATTTACAAATAAAGCAAGGCATTTCAAAACTATTTTTTTGTTTGAGCTTCATTTTAAATTGACATAATTAAGATTGGTTAACTCAACTCAAGACTAACGCATACAGTAGTAACCGTATCATTCTAAACAGCACATCAGTCCCAGTGAGTATTCCATATTTTCATAACTGTCTATGCAATACATGAGGGTACAGGCCAAGTCCTTCTTCCACTTGATTCATTAATATTCCTGCAAGAATAGGAACCTTAGGCAATGATAGGCATGTAAATGGCCTTGGTCCATCTCCTACCACTTATTTTCAAAGCCCCAGCATCCTTCTAAATTGGTGCAATCCAGCACAATTTTCTATATGAAATCTGGGATGAAATACCCAGAAAAATCTTAATGCACATCATGTAATGCACATCACTGAGGTTCTTATCACAGCAACAGAGGTCAATTTTCGGGCAAGAAGCCTATTACTTCTTTTCTAAATGAAATAATGGCAGTCTAATGAACATCAGGAGCAATACTTTTGAAAATAAAAAGGTTTAAATCATACAAATATGTAGGCCTTTGTAAAAATCTGTTGTCAGTAAATAAAAACAAAAACGCTTATATTTAGAAATCGAAAAACAAAAACAAGCAAAAGATTTATTTAAATTGCCATTTAAAAGTTAAGCAAATATACAGCTCTGGTTTGCAGAACTATATGCAAATATATCAAACTGATCACTTTAAATGAATAAATAGTCTTAAACTAGCATGCTTTCACTAAGAGATTCTAAAGGCAGAGCTGAAGTATTTTCACACAACCCCAAAGCAAACAAGCAAGGAAGGAGTGAGTGGTGTACAAATCACTGTGACACTAATGGAACCTGATACTGCTTGGCTCAGCTGAGAAAACCAGTACATCCATGCTCTCAAGTGACTCATGTCAGAAAAACAAATTTTAGTTAAAAGCAGGGTGTTTCCATGTCCACACAAATGCCTGTCATAACAGCAGCAATTTCAGATTGTGCTTTACTTCTTGGTTGGATAAAGCTATTTATAATTTCAAAAATACAGCAGTGCTTTTTAAGCATTTTAAAGAATAAAAAAACCCTGAAAACTGAATATCATGACAACATAGGTAAAAAAAAAAAACTTTGTAAGTAGATATGTGAAAATAAACTTTTGACAGTTTAAAGGGATCTATGATTAGTTGAATATGTTGACCTAAATATGTATTAATTTTAAAAAATGCTGCTTGTGATACGTATAAACCCATAATTACTTCAAAAGTTTTATATCTTCTAACCCATGGAGGTCACCATTTTTACCTGCACAGTGCATGTTGGGTTGGCAATGTATAGGTCCATTCTTTACTGGAATCTACAGAGTAAACACATGCTAACTTTACTCGAGTTGTTGTTTACTATGTTGCGCTCGGTGTAAAGTTAGACAATGCCACACTACATCGGTGTTGACTGTAATCTAAAAAAAAATAATAATAGTGAGGTGAAAAGAGGTTCCAAACAGTCAATGCGCTTTGACACTACCCAGTTGCATCGAGATCCGCTTCAAAAACTTCAAACATGTTTGCTTGGCTACAACTGACGCTGAGTCATTTCCCTTCACACACTTGAAGACTCCAGACTTCTCCTCCAGTCCCCTTAACAATGTATTTATCTTTTGCTGACTCACCCTGCTGACTGACTACGGCTATCCCACAACTGATGCAGACTTTTCTTGACTGTGGTAAATCAGGCAAAATAATAGTGTATCCCCAACTTAGGTTATTAGATGCTGCTTTTTACTGAAAAAATAAAGCATGTTATTCAGGTAATTGTTTTTAAAATTTTGATGAGACCAGCATTGTATGTTCTTTTAGAGGCTGATTTGTTTTCACCCTTTTTGTGGATTGAAATTTGTGTATATTATGAACTTTGTGGGTTTTTTTTTGCTATTAGTATGCCATTGAGGAGCTCATGTTAGACATGGAAAGGGTTTTTGATTTGCACAGACTTCATTAGTCATACATCATAAAGACCTTAATCGTTTTTCAGATACTGAGTGTCTGGACAGATTTTAATCAGTCATTTTTCTTTTCTTACTGTCACGTGAAGTAGTATTAGACTCAGTAATCTTGATTGTTCAGAATGAAGTTACATGCTAGGATAAATCAAGTCATGGCTGGAGTTTCCTATATTTTTTTCACACTGTGATTTCATCCAATATGTCCTTTCTTTTCAGACTCCTGTTTCAAATCAACATCCATGTATCTATCCATGCATGTATTATAGTTTATATGATCAGAGTTGTTGTGTTTTAACCGTGTCAACATTTGCATTAGTTTCCCAAATGTTTGTTTCAAATAATTACCAAAAATATTCCCATGTTGTTTTTTAAACAATTGAGCAATAATGTCACCTGTTTACAGGCACTTCACAAGTGCAGTTTCACACATGCAGGTTTGAAGTACTCAACTTCATTCTTGAAAGGGTAGAGCTTATTCTCTTAACTCTACTTTTTCAACAATATTCTCCCATTTAAAAAAAAAAAAAAAAAAACACTCAATAATTGAAGTGTTTTCCACAGTTGTATTTGGCTGCCTTGATGTGCTGAATTTTTTATTTTTTTAATAAAAATTAAAGGCAATAGGTAAAATGACATTTAAATAACTTTAAGTTCCGTGCAACCACTGTGTAGTTTCAAAATAATCACTTTATTTTTTAACACTTTCTTTGGTCCCTGGCTTGTTCTTTTCTTTTTATGTTCCTCTTGTTTTAAATATAAGCTTACTACTGAATACTACTGACATAATGGCGGGAATTGTATTGTGGGGTTCTTTTCATCATTTATAGAGGATTAAAAATGAAATCCTGTCTTCTAGGGTATATAAGCTGCTGCCTATTGTCAGTTTTCTGCTCATTCTGCTAATCCCTAGTTGACAGCTCCTGCTTTGCAAAGACATTGTACATGGCTCCCCCTCTCTTTCCATCTCTTCTGCTTTCTTATGTTTCTACCAAATAAACATAGTTTTTTCCTTCCAAATTGTTGCAAAATTAAATTTGAGACATAAATCCTTAATGGATATTAAATGTCAACTTTAACTTGATAAGTACATTCAAGAATGTATTTTATACATTCTTGAAAATTTTATCATTTTATCAGCCTGAATGTTGCCGACTAGTTATTGGAAGATTGGCAGGCCCTACTGTATTCACTATTCCATCTCATGTAAAACGGACAAAACTGAGGTCATGTTAGGGGGAACAGTTCATAGTCTAGAGACTTGTAGAGAACAAGGAGGCAGGGCTGTGTTGCAATTTAACTATGTCAGATAAGACATTAACCTTGGCCCAAGCCTCACTTTATCCAATCATGCTGACTGGTCTCTCCAGCGGACCTAGGTGCTTGTTCTTCATTGAACAGTGACATGTTTGTTTATAGGCATAAACACAACCCCAATGACACTTGAGAAAATAATGGGAAGCATCAATGCATTTGGATAAGTTTTCATTATGGATGGGCCAAACTTTTGTCAGACAAATGTCACACATACTTACAGTACCTTGCAAAAGTGTTCATTACCCTTGAACATTTCCATATTTTGTCACATTACAACAAACATACATATATTTCATTGGAATTTTATGTGAAAAAAAAAAGTGATATACAATTGTGAAGAAGAAAGAAAATTATACATGATTCAACCACCTGTTATCATTAACTGTTTTGTTATGATAGGAATATTGGCATGCCACCGTGATGCAATTCCTCTCTGCTAATCCTTTGAAAAAACTAGTATTGTTCATTGCCAGATGGTCTAATTCAGTCAAAATAGAAGGAAATGTTGACTTTGCCTCTCTTCTGTTCTGCAGATGCTGTTCTTCAGGAGTTTCCACAAACAAGTATCTCTGATATGCAATCAGTCACCAGACACAAGTGTAATGATGAGCACTTTATTTAGAAAAAAGAACATAGTATGTAGGTTTATGTAAAGTGCAGTGGTGCAATTCCGGAAATGTTCTTTCATTGTGCTTCTCGCTGTTTTCAGGAAGGATAAATGTCTGCTTTTAAAGTTATTCTGAAATGCTATGACGAATTATAAAACAAGTGTAATATTTTATATGTTTTTTGAAAACATACCGCTTTTTCCAAGTGTTTTGTGTTCACATTGAAAGTTGTATAAAGTGGTGATAGCTCCATTTGCTGGATTGCTTTGGGGGTATCCTACAAAGAAAAAAAACAAGAATAGAGCAGAGAAATGGAATTGCATACAATTGTTTTACAGAAAAACAAGCCAGAGTAAGAACAATGATTCAACAGAAGTGTGTGTGAGGAGGATGGAATAGTAGCATACAGTAAAATTGGAAGAGTAGTTACCACCAGAAAACATAGTATCTGTTTTAACTATGTTCACCTACCCAAGGTCTTGGTGAATAGCGCATCTGATTCACTCACAGTAGTTTCGTTTTTGCATGAAAATGTATAAAGCTTGCAGCCATGGTCAAGCTTTATATCCAACCCCAACATTTAGAATTACACCACTGCTCAAAGAGCAAGTCTGTAATAGCATGGGGGCATAACACTGTTTCCTTTATTTTTTTTTAGCGGCGCTAGTGACTCGCATTTTTTGACAGTAGGCTGACAGGAAGGAGGGCGAGGAGAGGGGGGAAGACATGTGGCAAGGGTCGTCAGGACCGGGAGTCAAACCCGTGACATCCTCGTCGAGGACTGAGGCCTCCAAACATGGGGCGTGCTAAACCCCTGCGCCACCACAGCACGCCCCAATTTCCACTGTTTCTTTGGATAAACCTTCTAAAATTCCTGTTTTGTTTTTTTTGTCAGTTTTGAAATGAAAGCACATTTTTAACATTTCACAGGAGGTGCAAGAATATTATGCCATCATAAAAGGGAAGGGTGGTCTTATGTTATCAACATATTTGGGAACTGATACCATAAGTAAATGTGTGTTAATGAAAAGAAAGTGAGCTGTACCCTCTTTTGCAGCCTCAAGCACAGCATCCCTGGTGAAAATTAACTTGCACCCTCAGGTGTCATGTTGCTTTTAATGTCAGCTGGAACTGATTAATTCCTGCAACTTCAGCAGACTCAGTTTACATGGGACTGAATGCTAATTAAACAGCTTACCATTATAGTCAAAGGCCAGATGTGGTAGCTTTTTTGCCTTTGGTAAAAGGGGCTTTGAGAACTTGAGCAAGAGGGAGAAGTTCACTTTACAGAGCGATGCAAACATTTTCACTTACGGCAAGTTTTTTCACATCACAACTCCAAATTTGTATGTATTTTATTGGGATTCTATGATGAACAATAACAGCAACACATTAACTAATAGAAAACTAAAAGGTGTGGCATGAACTTGCATTCTGCAAGAATTACATCTTGGCAAAAATATCTCAAGTTCAGTGAGATTGGACTGCAGTAAAAACGTTGTCACAGGTTCTTAGTTAGATTTTGTCACCATGTAGATGATGCAGGACCCAAATGCAGAGCTGGCTGAGGCAACAAGTAGTAGATGAAAGTTTAATGAAAAATGATAAATAAATAAGAAGTTACAAAATAAGGCCTTCACCTGGAACCACATCAAGCAACAAACAGAGACCAGGTATATGGGGTATAATGTGGAATAAGTGGACCAACCAGCAAGGAGTGAGAGGTGGAGAAGTGCTTAAATACTGAGAGAGTGAGCGCTGGAACAATAGACCCGGACTGATTAACTAACGGGTTGCGGGTGTGAGGAGAGGGCTGAAGGCAGGCTGAGGGGAGAGGGAGGAAGAGAGAGAACATCTCTGGGATTGAGGAGAACAAACACATAGGAGAACTGGAAAAACAAATCTGAGACAAAAGTTAACTCAGGACAAGAAATAATTAATTAAGAGAATAGAACTTAGAATAACTAGGTATGGCTAAATTAAAGTAAAACAAAAACATGGCCAATCTAATCAAAACTAAGAATAAGACAGCACAGAAAACAAATAAAAATCTAGAGGAAAACAATACAGAATCTCAATAGAGTTAAGCCTGGCCTAACAAATTAAAATGCCTTGATATTGAATAAATGCCATTGCACTGTAACTTTGTCAATATATTTGTATATTCACTGAAATGTGACCCTCCAGTCTCATGTCTTCTGTAGCCCCTACCAGATTTTCTTTCAGAGTGGCACCATAATTAACCATCCATCTTCCCATCAACTCTAACAACTCCATGTTTCTGCTGGAGAAAAGCATTCACATCATGATCACCATGTTTCACTGTTGGGATGCTGTGCTCCATGTGCTGTGCAGGGTTTCCCAGCAAACATAGCATTTTGCATAAAAGCCAAAAAGTTCAATTTGATTTCATCTGATTAGAAAAAGTAATTCCAAATGTTTGCTTTGGCCAAAACTACAAACATGACATATGGTCTTCTTTTAACAATGTTTTTTTTCTTGCCAAAGTTTTATAAATGCCAGATTTATAGAGTGGATAACAGTTTTCAAGTCAATGGATTATCATATATTATTTGTATATTACTACTGCTCCTCTGAGTATGCCTCTTGGCTGCTCCTCTAATAAACACCCACTATGTTCAATATGTCAGTTTAGGTGGACGGCTATGTCTTAATGAATGTGTAGGTGTCTCATGCTTTTTTCATTTTAGGATAAAGGAATGAACAGTGCTCATTGAGATATTTAAACCATGAGGTATTTTATAACGTTGATTTAAACTTCCTCTCAACATCTTTCTGGTATATTCCTTGTTCTTCATTATGCTTTTTCTTCATTTATGTCCTCTAAGCTGGTTTTGTACAACAGTAAATTACATAATAAATTGAAACACTTTTCAGGTTACCATTTTTCTTTTTTAATCTTTGTATCTTTTTCTTCCCTACTGTTAGAGTAGAAATTCAACCCCCACTGAAGTTTTTCTTTGTAACCTTGACAAAAAGATAACATTTGATCATGATGTTCGAAATTAGAAAATTGTTTAGCTCAGAGTGAAAAAACAGCCAGACATCTGGTCACAAGTGATGTCACAAAGAGATAACTAGATACTACATGCAGGTATCTAGTTTCAGTGAAAGGCTGTTTTCTAGACTTTACTCTGTATTTAGTAGCAACTATTTATGACCAGAGAGATTAGGGAATTAAAAGTTCAAACTGTTAACTATAGTGAGATGTTTACAGGTCATGAGTATCAGCAACAACGTACTGCCAAATATCTTCAGAAGAGAGAGTGTGGATAATGATGTCCGTATGAGTCTTAATCATAAAGCTCTGTTGAGTCTTATTTGTTGCAAAATTCTAGCTTTTAAGTTTACACAGAGACACGCAGGTTAGCAAAAGGTGAGTACAACTAGCAATGATTTCCATCTTGATTGTAGAACAACGTGCAGGTGTGAATGATCACAAAATCTGTCCTTCGTAGGAGTAAAGAAGAGGAGAGAATGAATTACAAACAACATCAACACAGGTTCACAACAGCACAAACTTCAATCATGCTATAAAATATATAGATGAACAGGGAGATTAGGAAAAAACATAATAACAAGCATGTGTAAAAGGTGAGACTGGAATTCTTAACTCCTTTTAGTAAGTCTCTGCCAAGTGGTAAAAAAAAAATGTTGCTTTCTTTCAGTCTCTACTCTCAAAGACATTAGCTCTAAGCAGAGCTTGTGATTGGATTATCCTAAATTATTGACATACTCATTTTTTTTGCATTAGCACTTAAGCGATAGAGAGGGATTTATAGAAAATTCAATTAATTTTAGCAGTCTGGTAGTGTATCTGAGAAAACTGATTGTGCAACTATGTTTCACTTTTCATAATTGAGCCTGGCTTTGACACGTCAGCAGATGTCCTTGTCTTTAATTAAAACACAACCTGCATTATATAAAAAAGTTGCAACTTTAATATTTTGTGCATTGTTTTATGCAATTAGAACATCCACATCACCTCAGCAATCAGTTACAGTCAACACCCCCTGCACTAATCATATGCAAACCAAAAAGGCTTGTATATTAAAGTGTGTACATTTCTTAAGCTTTCTTTATTATTCACATAGTTCACTGACTAATAGGGCTGTAGTGTATGTATGTATTGTTGTGTGTCTTGAAATGTATGTTGCCCTCCAAATTAAAAATGCTGCTGTTCCAATAAACAGCTTACACTGTAATTACCTTGAGCTAACTGGGTCCCTTTCTTGTCTGGATGCTAGCAAATAAAATGCATTATTATTTTCAGAATGCAAACTACTTAAAAATGTCCAAGTTCCAATGATCTACTTTCTGACAGTGGGAGGGCTCCTGTCTCTAAAGCCCAGATTAAAATTAAATTTTGGTAAAAGTAAATTATTTGTCTTTGATGATGACATAAAAGAGAAAAAAGACAAGTACATGGAGAATCAGTGTTTCTGCCCCCTTGGTGTTAGCACTCCTGTTAGACAAGGCAGGATTTCATGACCAATTTTATTTAATTTGTATGTTGATGATCTGTTCATACAGCTGAGAACCTGTAATACTGGGGAGATATTAATAAACCATCTTCCAAATGCAGATCACCTGGTGGTATGCAGCCCCCTTTCACTCACTTTCAGGAAAGTTAATGTTTACTTTTAGGGAATAACTGAAGGATGCTGGTAACAGTATAGTTTTAGAACTCACCAATCCGACAAAGTAGTTCTTGTTACTTGTTCAGTCTGAAGAGGCAATTGATGAATTGACTGTGGCAAAAAATGGTAAGGATCCAAAAATATAATAATCTGGAAAAGATAAGACACCTGGTCATCCTCTGATCACTGTCTTCCAAAGCGCAACGTCTCCTCTTTCAGAAACCATAGCACAAAATGTGGCAGAATTAACAGTACTGCAAATGTGGCTGGATCGTCGCGTCACGATTAGGATTTATAGGTCTAAGTAGGGTAAAACTGATTGAGAACACAGATCTGTTTGACAAGAGTTTCATGACAATCAAAAAACAGTGGCTTTTACTTTACATTATTGAGTATTGCCTCTTAAAAACACAGAATGATGTGCTGCATTAATACAAGAACCACCACATGTTATGCCATTTTATTGGATTGAACATCCAAGTATGACATGTTTAAATCTTGTACATAATTTTTTATAGTCCACAGCGTTAGGTAAGTTTAGCCTGGTAAAAACCAGACCCTTGTCCTATGCCATTTATGCCTCAATTCTAGAACTGTGCAGAAAATTGACACAATCGTTGATAACTTCTCCTTCTGTTTGCTCTAATGAAAATAATCCAAGTCATGTGGAGAAAGCCCAGACGGTGTAAGAATTTTTGTTTAAGTGGAATTGCACTGCAAGGCAATGGTGAGGCTAAGGTAAATATGGCGTATTTAGCAATTAATCCTCAATGGTGAGCTCCACAAAATGCAGCTTTATGGCTTTTTAAGGGTGAACCTTTCCATCAATCATTTGTATCTTCTGGTGTCCACTGGGTTTGCTTTGGAATTTAATCCTGTAAGTAATTGATGTTATATTTCAGTGCTTTAATTCTGCAATCTTCAATTCTTTGAAGGATTTTATTTTATTTTTTAAATAATAAAGTACTGCTATGTTTATTCACATTTATATACTATATTTATATGAAGACAAAAGATACACTAACATAATTATCTAAAATCATTTTAGAGATGAATTAGCTAAAGTACAAAGTCTAGGCTAGAGTATTATCCATCATTTATCTGAGAGAAATAATGAACACTAATAAAGTAAGTCATGAAAAACCTTTCTGTTAATATTCTGCATGTATTTTTTATGCTATTATGTGACTCAGTCTTTTGGCTCATTAACTTTCCGAAAATAGTGTGGCTGAGGTCATTTTAGACTAGTCCTTTGTGTCTCCTATGCTGTTTGAGCTGTATGTCATAAAGTACATTCCCCACGGCACATAATGTATGAAGTCGGACTATGTCTAACCTCTCTGAAAGGGGGATATTATGAAAATTTTTATTTTTCTGCTTCATATCATGATATGTTATCCCCTATTTAAAAAACATACATGGAGTGTTGCTTTGATTGTTTCATGCATGTTTGAGAAATCGGTTAGTCTCCACTGGCAACCATTCAGGGTGTCTAAATGCTTACTCTATCTGAGCATCGCCTATTCCACACAGAACTGCTCTCTCCAAGCTGAACTTCCTCCTCACGCCTATGTCTAATGTTTTATTTTTTGACTCGGGGCATAATTTTCTTGCACATGGAGTGAGCTCAAACATCAAACTGTCATGTCCAGTCAGTGTGGTTACTTCTTGCTCTCTATTTTGTGCTGCTCTCTATAGAAAAATGTTTAGCACAAATTCAATGTAGAATTCACTTGTGAATTCAGTATGAAAAACTGTATCAAATAGCAAGCACCGATTGTATAAAAAAAATTTTCTTGACTTTCCTTGTTTATAGAAAAATCTGTTCCTTTCTTGAAAATTCAGCTTTTAAACCTAATTCAGTATTATGACTTGAGCTATAGTGATAAATAACCAAGTGGGCACAGTGTGGTTTCAAATTTCCCTGTTAAACATGCTGAAAAATTCTTGTACATTTAAAAAAATGTCTAAATAATGAGCAAAGAAAATTAAAGTAACATTTATCATCAGCAAGCGATTGTGACTGACAAGGCAACATATCACAAGATGTTAGTTTTATGTAGTGCATTTGGCTGAAATCAATTTTCTTGATGGTTTTCATATTATCCATGGATCTGTAGGGAAACTGTCTCTCAGCAAGACATAAAGCAGTGAACACAGCCTGGTTTAGATTGTTTCTGACATGTATGTTATCACTCAGCAGCAGCAACATTTAGACTAATTAAATTTGTATCAATTTTTTTTTCCTACATTGAATTTGACAGCAAAACAGCTATTTATTAATAATTTATTTTCAGCACTTTGTAGTTTAAATAAAACAGAACTGAAAACAAAGCATTTGTTCCTTACAGGCACTTTGTTTTTGACAATAACAAATAATTTGAAGTCCCATTTATAAAAGTGATATAGCAGTAATAATAGTATCTAAACAGAGTTATTCTAACATGGAGGGGGAAAAAAATTCTTCTCGTCTTGCTTGTTGTGGGTGTTTTTTGTGCACTGTTGTCACTCACAGTCAACTAATTTGTCCTGATGACACAATAATGATCATGTCTTCCACATCACTGGCAAAAACTATTATATCAATCAGCCTATCACTAAAGGTGCTCATCTATCTTTTCAATGCTCATTGTTTTTTTAAAAAAAACCTTTGTCCTTGATGAGTGTGGTATAAATGTGCACTGGTGCTGTGACAAAATTGGGGACAATGGAGTAAAATAATGCCAAGCTTATTTGAATTGAAAAATTGATATTATGTAACTATTGTT
The DNA here is from genome assembly GCA_903066815.1 of Brachyrhaphis roseni. Taxonomy (NCBI): domain Eukaryota; kingdom Metazoa; phylum Chordata; class Actinopteri; order Cyprinodontiformes; family Poeciliidae; genus Brachyrhaphis; species Brachyrhaphis roseni. Next base: position 8,890 of record CAEFZY010018836.1, on the reverse strand, counting down.
ACAGCTTTTCTTATTGTGCCATTTATGTTGGGGTTTCTAGAAACACATTTTTGTGCATCCAAATGAAAAAACATAACAATACCAGTTGGCACTGTGGCAGGTTGCCTGTGTTACTGATGTTGTCAAAACAGTTTTCAAACAAAATACAGTAAATATGGAGTTTGATGCAAGTCCAATTAACCTTGGAGAGCTATTCCATTTTTATGTCAAGACAGTAAACTCAGTAGTCCTTTCATTTCATTATGTGTTCTTTAATACATGCAAGAGAAACTAATAGTTGATATTTCGCTCAAAGAAACAAGATCAACTATCCTTTTAAAAAAAATGCAGTCAAGGATACAACTTTAACTCTGTTAACTCACTTTCACACAATAACCTGGTCTCTTGCACACTAACTTTTCCTATTTTACATCAGTAACAGTACAGATTTTTTTTTTAATATGTTTTGAATTTCTTCTTATGCCATCATTAAAATTTCTAATTCCAATGGTAATAAACACTCTGAGGCTTCTTGGGTGGGTTGTTTCTCCCCATTGGCATGGTGGGTTGCTTTATCTGCCTTCTGTTGATGAGGGCTTCTTATTGACTCATGGTCACACTAAACTCAGGATTGACTTGACTCAGGGTTGAGTTACCTAGCTGATACCCCCTGTTCAGAAACCAAAAATCCTGAGTATCACAGAGTCCAGAGTAGGATTACTCAGAGTATCTATGTTTGTATGTAATGGCATTTTGTTACAACTACATATTTATGTTGCTAAATCTAAATGAGCTTGACTTTTTATTTAGTTATAATATAACATAACTAACCAGACAAGTCTATTCGGTGACTACTTTAAATATTTGCTATTTACCAATAGCCTAATTTATTAGGCTATTAGTAAGTCAATTAAAAATAATTTGCAAAGGAAATATGACACAACCCCCCAGCACACAGACATCCCAACTTCATCAGATGTGTTTAAATTATTTTACATTATGTTAAATTTTTGCTGTGCCGTGATAAAGATATAACTATTCAGACAAATTATGGCAGGTGTAAAACAGGAGGGCAAACTCGTTCATTAATGCTCATAAATAAAAGAAAATGTATGCAAAAGTCAGATTTCTCAGGCAAGTGTTTTTCTCGGAGTATCCACTGTTCTTGAAAGCCAAATTTATCATTTCATGTGAAGCAACAGTAGACTTTATCCCGCACAATTACTAAACCCTGACAACCCATTTCAGGTTTGTCAAACCACTCACTTACCATTTCAAATATTTCTATTACGATGCAGATTGGCCCATTATCTTTTGCAATAGGACACCCTTCTTTTTTTGTGGGTGTTGTGATCAGTGTGGGCAGATTTTGAAATTTTAGTGAAACATGTCTTAACCATCTGTGTCAGATATTTTTTTCCTAATTCTGGCTCAAAGATTTATTATTGATTTGCCCTGTTTGGCTGCTGTAACGCCTCTGAAAGATTTTTGTTTTAGTTTTGAGCTTCCATTAAAATGATCTCTTTAAGAAGCTGTACTGTGCATTTATTTTGGAATATAACTGTCCTCTTTTCTGTTTTGCAGCATGATGTCCCTCCTCTAGGCATCATCCCCTGATCCCTCTCCTGACAAAGACCTGCCAAAAACCACAACCACTTCTGGTCCCTCAGGCTGACGAACAGATCCATTTTCACCAATAGACTAACTTTTCTCCGTTTGTCACTAGTAACTGTCCTCTATCAAGGAGAACTGAAAATAGACATGCTAAAACATTCTGCATAACCTTAACAATATTGACTTTCAGAACCACATCTTTATTGAATGTCATTTTATTTATATTTTTTATTACTATTTTTATTTTAACCGTGCAAAAAAAAAACAAAAAAACACCTACACATAGAGATGCAAATAGCTTAATAATTAAATGCCATTTTGTTCTGTGTACAGCAGAGAACCAATTCAATAATTTAATTCTGTACAGTATATTTAGAGGGCAAGCAGCTAGTTTCTGAATGTTCACATACAACCACAGAGCCAATAAGCAGTGTCAGGTTTGCAGTACTAACAGGATTAAGCACCAAGACTTTATGTCTTTTACAGCCACTGCCAGCCACAGGCCTGGAAATAATGGGATCACTTTTGAAGCAGTTCATCATGGGGGAAACCACCTCTTCACACATTAGCTAAGGGGGAATGATTCTCATCATGTATGCATGCACAGGAAAACAACAATAAATTCTTGGCAATTAATGACTTAAAAATCCACAATATTAGTTACAATATTACCAGCAAAATGTTCATGAAGAGTTACCATGTAGTCAAGGGGTTCACAGTTAATGACAGCTTGCCTGATTACATTTACATTCTTTTGAATTGGCTTCCTTTTAGAGGGCCTTAATTAACAAAGAACTGTCATTACCCTACCTATAAGGAATTATGGGTAATCAGCTGCAAAAATATAAATTGGTGTAAAACAGATGGTAGGTGTAAAATAAATAACGATATAGTGAAAAGCACATTACATAGATTGTTATGGCTGACTATTTTTTGTTGGTATGATAAAAGTATGCATGACTCGCTGGGCAGTTCCTTCATTGACTACAGAAGCATCTGATGATTGTTTCCTATCACCACAGTCCTTAATTACCCAGGCTCAACATCCACTCATCGCCAGAACTTCTGATTCATCTTCAACTTCAAGTTTGCTCCCGCCTCCACCCTATTGTCCGGCCTTTAACTTTGAGTCTACTTTTGTGTCCCTCTTTTCAAGTGTTTGACAAAGACAAAATAAAGAGTTATGGTTATTCAGTCACTATAGCTTATGCTAGTAGGCAATATTCTCTGACATTTTTCGGTTCGGGCTTTTTGCTTCTGAAGCATGAGGAAGCACAACAAGCCCCATATGTAGCTTAAAAGTAGGGCAGTACTGGTACCATACCATACCATACCAACTTTATTTAAAAAGCACTTCATACACCATAAGGACCGAAGTGCTGTAACACAATCCCAAAATACAACACAATACAGTATAGACAAGAGAAAGAAACACAAATTACATATGGATTCACAACATCTCAGACTGTGTCAAATGCCAAGGAGAAGAGATAAGTCTTTAGCAGCGACTTAAAAGCAGCAGGTGAGGAAGCCTGTCTTATGTCCAGAGGAAGGTCATTCCATAGCTTGGGAGCTGCCACAGAAAAAGCACGGTCCCCTCTGAGCTTGTACTTAGTCTTTGGCACCCGCAAGAGCGACTGATCAGCTGATCTGAGGGAACGAGAGGGTGTGTAAGGATGAAGCAGCTCAGACAAGTAGGAAGGGGCAAGACCATTTAGAGCTTTGAAAACAAATAGAAGAAATTTAAAATGAATCCTAAAATGTACTGGCAACCAGTGTAAGGAAGCTAGGATAGGGGAAATGTGTTCAAATTTCCGGGTGCCTGTTAAAAGACGTGCAGCAGCATTTTGTACCCTCTGGAGCTGAGAAATATGTAGATCACTGACTCCAAAATAAAGTGAAATAAAAATTTTTAACATTTTTAAACATTTTAAAATAAAAATGTTTAAAAAGCCCTAAAATAAACTTCTCCTGTAGAAGATTTTTTCTAGAAAAATCCAACATTTAAGTTGAGTACATTTTACAAAATCTCTCTACCTGAATTTTTGACTATTCCACTTTGAACAATCTTACAAGACAATCCAGGATCTTCTTCTCCATCCTATTCATACTATTGCATATACATCTTTCTTTTCAATAACTGTCTTAGGTAAATGTGCCTCTTTTACAAACTTCAGCATTTGATTTATATCATACATTATTTAATCATCAGCTAAGCCAGGGTGCAAGACACTTTTTGAAAATGTTGAAAAACGTAAGGGTGTGAACACCATAGTTCTTACACACTCTTTATGCTAACTATGTGTGTCACTGCCACACCATTTACACAACCACAATACAGATAAAGCAGCAATGCCAAACTGTGCATAATGGATTCTTAAAACTGACATTGAAACTAATTGTAAGTCATTTGCACTGACTGACACTACTTTCTTATTCAGAAAGTAGGTCATGAAGTCAGTTTTAATAACAATCTGATCACTCAGAGCATTGAATTTTGATTCTGATATGGTCAATTGACCCTTAAATATGGAAAAGCCATAAAAGATGACTGTCANTCAGTTGAACTCTAACTAGACACCATTGATCTCAATTCATGTGAAAAAGTGTTATGCAGGCTTTCAAAACCTGATAAAACGTGATACTTCATAAAAATCATCTTTACATTCCCATGTTTAGATCAGTGTAAGACACAACTTTCCAACATGAGTACCAAGGTAAGAACAGCAGCTTTATAGACTTTTTTTTTCCTTTTTTCAGTTTATTCCACAGGTTCTATATAAGATTTACATCTACAGGCTGAGATGGTTATGGAAGAATAGTTGACTTGGCAACATGTCTGCCGAATATTTTCAGTAGTCAGAATTTTTTTTACTGTAAAAAGCCTGCTTTTTCAAGGTCTCATTGAAACCATGCTCTCAATAAGATTTCCTCCACAATACCCAATAGTGGGCATGGAGTGTTTTTCCACTCATCCTTTGTTTTATGGCCAAACTCACCTGGAGTGTTTGTTGCTGAAAAGTTCACCATTGTCTGACCTGACTAAAGGGAAGTTCCAGTTAAAGTTTGAGAATGGGAGAAGTATTTCCCTGATTGAATTGAGATTCCTGAGATGTTCAGCAATCTCCACAAGCATAAATGATGCTTTGTCAGAAAATACTTTTTCCTGGCATTTAGATAACGGCCAATTGTTTCACAGTCTGTGCTGTTCCCTGAGACTAGGTCTTGTACATTTTTAACACCCTTAACATAAAATAGATAAAGCATTGAAAGATTGGGCAATTGATGCTGCATGTTTCTACTGAGGCTCATTAAAGGACACTTTCGTAAAATATTGGATTTCCATTAATTTTGTGAATTCCAAGGAAAATGGAAGCTTCTGCCTGCTGACTCATTCTACACATTGTCTATCTATAGTTTTGATTATGTGAGAATTAACAGCTTCTTCACATTAGTCTGTTGCTCTTGTAGGTTCCCCAATGAATTTTAGCAACCACACTTCATAGTTTCATCCTGCAAGAATCTGAGAAAGGCTGAGGACCCCTAACTAATTTGTTTATTTGGCAGGTGCTTCTGATAAATGAACAGTCCTCAAAAGACAGTAATGACAGCAATATAATATAAATTTTAAACACTGTCCATTGTGACAGTTATATGTAATCTGAATAATTAGGCTGGCTTCTTCTGAATTGAATGAAAAAGGTTATTAGTTATTATGACTAATTGTGTATCGATGGTTTAATTTTTTCTTCAAAATATTTCAATGTCATTTTATTTCTTAATACAATTTCTATCTTTAGATATATAAAGTAGCACTGAAAGAACTCCATTTCGCACAGCCTGAGTATATATGAAAAGATCTCATGATGATTTCTCTTTACAAAAATCTGTAGAAAACCATTACTGGATAAAAACAGAATAAAAAGGAAGGGTTGGTCCTATAAAAAAAATATATGTTGAGCATGTAAAAGTTGTACAACACATCAAAAATACCAACTGTTCTAAACTCTTTCATATTTACTCTAAAACCAAGCTATTTATGAATATTACTTCCACATCTTCACAAGCATATTTTATGATGCTTTGTCAGAAAACCTTTTCATGCCATTGAGATTGTGCCCAATTGTTTCATAATTTATGTAGTTCTCTGAGTCTAGGTTTTGTACATTATTAACACCCGTAACATAAAACAGCTAAAGAAGGTTCCTCCTCATGGATGAGTTTATGCAGAAATCTGGGAACAAAGATTTCTGACCACCACAAAGGTAAAGTCCAGAATGCCATCACAAGCATTCTTGTGAATTAAAATCTGACCAAAACAACATTCATATTATAATGTTTCATTGTAGCTGAAGGTTGAAAGCCAAGTACTGTCACTACAAACTGTGTGGAAATGTGTAGCTAAAATGCACTTTAAATTAACAACACAGATTATAAATTTCATGATATTGTGCTGATGATCATTAAGATTGACGAAATCAGGCCTCAGATACGTCTGTCTCATCAACTACATAAAATTCTTTATTTGGTTTCTAGAAGATCCAGATTTTAAAAAATATCTATATATATTAAAAAAAAGAAATATTTTGGAATTTATTTTTTCTACATTAGAAAATAATCATTAATTCAGATATATTCATAAACACACACAAAAGCCCTTTAAAAACGAGTGAAGGCCTTCTCTTTCTGATGAGATTTAGCACCGATGGAATTCATTGTAATAAAGCAATCTGTCCAGAAAATATCCAAAACATATGCACGCATGGTGAGAGCTCATTGTCTGAAGTGAAGAGCGCCTGGAGAGTGTACACTGATGCAGATGAGGAGAGGAAATGATGCCTCGAGGCCGAGCCGACAGCAAAGACTGAGAGGCAGAAAGAAGGACGGGAGGGCTGGATGAGGGAGAGAGAAAACAGGCTGAAACATTCAGGAGAAGAGTGGATTGTCTGCAGGACGCCATCGATCGAACACCAGCAGAAACAGACAGGCAGACCAGAAGCATCGCAGGCTGACACGCAGCAGATCTGCTGACCCCACACACATCTGAAGAGCAGGATTAATCAATTAGTCTGAACTTAAAGTAGTGAAGCAATTTGTCTACTCAGACACAAGCATCAAAACAACTGGCCTTTTATGACGTGCCGAGTCTGACTCTGCTCTATTGTAACTTGATGGAATTAGACTGCATGTCAAAATATTTCAACCTGAATGTAACTGTATGGGAACCAGCTGCATTCAGCTGAAATGTGCATACTCCACTTTATTTATTAAGTACAGGTTTGATCAGCCTACTTATTGTTGTGTTATTGTTTGTCTGATTGTAAAGTGGTGCTACAATTAATTGTCCCTTTTTATGCTTTCACAAACAGAATACAGGTCTTTTAAGTCCAAAAACTGTTTTAAAAATCTCAGTTATTTTCGCAACTATCCGAGCTCAAGTTTAATTAGTTCAAGTGTTTCAGATAAAAGATGATCAAATGTAGTCTGGACTGAAGCAATACTTTGGTTTAGCATCAACAGTGAGCTGTGAAGCACATTCTAACTAAATCACCACAACAAAGGTCAGTTTTTGACTGAAAATATATTTAATTTTGTAAATCAGATATCCTGAGGGCAGAATATGGGATGAATTTGGTCTAAAAGATAAAGTTTAGTAGACGTTCATGGATGGTGCAGCTAACTTGTTTATTTTTTTCATTCATTGCTGGAATGTAAAAATTAACTTATAAAGACTAAACAGACTGAGATACAGTCTAGTCTGAGCAGCGTAAATTTAGGTAGGTATTTTAAGGGCAAAATCAGGGCTAAAATTAAATCTTTTGCCCAGTTTGACAAAAAAAACTGCTTCTTTATCAGTTATTGCTCAGCTCAATACAGAACTTTAAAAATTAAAAAACAACATCCTTCAGGATTTCACCCCATGTAAAGATTTAAGAACTCTTCAACCAATATCTTTAATTACAGCAGCATAATCTCAAACTGAATTTCTTCGAACAATCCAGTCAATAATTTAAGTGCATCGATGCGGCAGAGAAGAACAACCAGATGTTTGTTAAACTTCCGTTTTAATCAGAAAATCTAATGTCCTGCTTCCCTGGAATAAACATATGATGTAACCAGAGGCCAATCTCATAATAAACTGTGAAAAACATGAAAGTTAGGTCAGGTTAAAAGAAAAATAACTACTGACTTAAACTTGGCCATGTCTACAGTTGAAGCCACCACTAAAAAGTTAAAAGTGCTGGACATGTGATAGACAAGTTAATCTTGCTGCCACCCACAATAAGGAGGACTGTAAAAGAGGCAAAAAAAATCTCAAAAGAGAAATGCAGCCAGAGTGGCATGTCGGGATCTCCAAGTCTCCATAACAACTACTTATTTAGAGGCGTTCACACACATACTCACCAGGGATGCCAAAAAAAATATGTGGAAAGCACTGAAGTAATCTGTCCCAACTCCAAATATTGAGCAGATTTACAAAGAAACTGAAAAATGATACAACAACCAATACACTAAAGAATACACTCAGCCTCTTCACCAAGGATAAGCTTTCCACCAACAGATTTCCGATTTGACAGTATCTCTCTGAGTGGTGTGTTGATTGACTAGTTTCCCTCTGACACATCAGGCAGGCTGAGTGTCAGCCTCACCGGCTGCTCGCTGTTGCCATCAGCGGCAGAGTGCTCTCTGCGCCAAACATTTTCTGCCTCCCTCTCTGGCCTGGCTGGGCCTGATTAAAACCTTCTGCTGAAACAAGGTCATAATTCACTTAGCCATTTCCCAATTTCCGCATAATTACCCTCCCGCTTTGCAAACGCTAACACACACACCCGTTCACACCACATTGCCGACACAAACACATCTCCTCTCTGATTTGTGTCATTACTGAGAGGAGAGTGGTTAAAAGGTTTCAGAGTTGGCCTCTTAGTGACAGCTTAAATGGATAAAACCTCAATTAAAGACTCGCTCGCTCTCTACCACGCTCTCTCAGTGGATAGAAGAAGCATAATTCTGTGCAGCTTGGTGAAGCGAGGAATCTTCTTTGGCTTGTCTTTTTTTTTAAGCTGCTAAATTGAACCTTCAAACTCTGTGAGACTTTCTCATCTCCGTGCATAATAAATTTTTACTAAACCTGTTTGAGAGAAACCGCGGACATTATTCATAATCAAGGCTGAACAACTAACAATAATTTCTGCCCACTGAGGAGTTAAATTACTACAATGGATGGATGGATGGATGGATGGATGGATGGATGGATGGATGGATGGATGGATGGATGGATGGATGGATGGATGGA
>CAEFZY010018821.1:0-61474 GCA_903066815.1 Brachyrhaphis roseni | reverse complement strand
ATATATACTTACAAGTAACTTGTGTAAGTCAAGTTACTTGACATTAATTCCCATTTCTTGTTTGTGTTAATTGAAACAATTGTGATCAATTGATTAGTTGAAGTAATCATCAACTAATTTAACCAACTGATTAAGCGTTAGAGTATACAGATTCAGAAAAAATGGGCGATTCGCTAAAAAAAACAATGCACCCAAAATTGTACAACATGTATTTATACATTTTGCATTGCAGAGGAAAACATCTTTGTAAATATGTTTCCAACTTGAGGAATTTTAGGTAAAACATATTTACAAAGATGTTTTCCAGATGCTGTCCTGGAATTCTTGTTGTTTATTTGCATCTTTTAATATATTTTATATGAATAATCTGTAGAATGTGGCAATTTAGTTTTTCTTCAATTATTCATCAGAAAATTTGCTACAATAATCGGTCACTAGAATAATGGTCAGTTAATGCTTTATTTTTGTTGTGACTCCTTCAGAGATACTATGAAGCCTCCCTGATCTACAAGGACGTTTTGGCTCTGGAAAGCTCGAGTGTCGAAGCTGCACAGGAGCTGAAACGAGCGCAGACGTTGCACCTTATGGTGGGTGCTAATATCTGTATGCTGTATTCAAACCAGTTAAGGGTTTTTTTTTTTACAAGTTTGATAATAATAAAGAAATGACTATATTCCACAGGTAAAAAAAATAAATAAAAAAGAATCAGAAGTTAATGTTAGCACCTGTTGGGCAAAAATCTGGAAAAGTGTGGAAAATTTGCAGGGACCCTCAGACCTAAATCCACCTGAATCTGAGGCAAAACTTAATTTTTGGAGTTTGAAATATTTTGCTAAAGAATCGCCCAAAACGTCCATCTCTGGAGGTGCAAAGAGTCCAGAGACTTTCAATGATTTACTGCTGACAGAGCAGCAGAAGCTGCTTTTACAAAGTGTTCAATAAGTTTAATACATATAAAAGTTCTGCATAGCTGCCTTTCCATTACAAATGTGTGCAACACTTTAATATTCAGCTTTATGTTGAAACAAGCTAAATTTTGCATTTGTGTTTACTATTTAATGAGAAATGAAATTAAAATCACACGTGAATAATTTTATCCACACAAGACAACATAAAAAAAAAAAACATGACACTCCATCTATTTCCTGTCGTCACCTTTTTTGCGCCAGTGGACACATCTGACTGTTGAGCACGTAACTAGAGTGAAGTGAAAAAGTGTTTCCATCACAGATTTGTGAAATACCAAAATTTTAATACGAACGAAAAAACCCACCTCATTCTAGCACTGAAACTTTTTCGAAATTTATTTTCGAGACGTCAACGCTGTTATGTGGCCAGTGGAAACGCAGCTAGTGTGTCCACAGTGAGTCACATTTAGGAAGCTGTATTTACTTTTGTTACCTCAGGAAATGGGTTTCTCCTGGGCGCAAAGCACCGAGGCCCTCAAAGCTCACCCCACCCTCGAGGAAGCCTTTGAAGCTCTGTTTGCCAGGAACAGAAGCAAAGACCCTGGAGGTAACGTTTCCAAAAAAATAAAATAAAAAACACCACGCAGGTCTCTCCAAATGTTACAGCTGCTCCACACTGTCCGCTCTGCTCCTCCTTCAGGGGCTCGCGCCATCTGGGACAAATTCAACCAGCCATCGCATCAGGACGACAACAATGAGGACGAAGAGGAGGAGGACGACGATAACGGAGAGTGGACTGTCCTGCAAACAGCCCGTCCACGAACGCAGCAAGTCAAAGACATCGACTCTCTGGGCCAAATCAGATCCAAATCCCAGTCGCCGACTCCTCGCTCCAGGAGTTCAACCAAACCGTAAGCGGTCGTTGTTTGAGACGTTGGTTTCTCTTGGTCCTTTTTTGTTTGTTTTCAGTTCTGTGTTTCAGAAATGAGCAGCAATCTGCGCTTTTGATTTAAGATGAATAAACTTGTGTTTCTCTCTAAGAGAGCTGTTTTCGGTTTGGGTGGGAACCCTAGGTCCTACCACGACTTATCCAAAACTCCATCAGCTTTTCAGCAGGTGAGTTCTGACTTATAGGCCTGTGACCATAACATGTTGCTTGTCCCAGAAGTTAGTGATAAACGGCAATGTTGTTGTTTGGAGACAGTTTTCAAATAAAATAACGATAACGATGTAATAATGCAAGAACACATTTTCAAAGATCAATAAACTTTAAATTCTAATGAAGATTTAACAGTGGAACTGGAAGATATTTTAAATATCTAAAATAATAATAATAAAAAAACAGAAACATCATATAAAATTAATTATAAAATCTCTGAAGTTGAGACCAAAGCTTTTGTTGTCCAGTTTTTGGTAGAAAGAGAGAAAATCTGAACTGATAAATCATGCAAATGAAAATTACTGAGCTCGTTGATTGATTTATTGCTTATTGTGACAGACCCTAGTGACTCATTCATCACTCTGATTCCCCGGCTGTTTACTCTGTTGATGCAGAATAAACTTCTGTAAAACAACATGAAATCCTGAGTTTACTTAAACCAAACTTTAAATGTAAAAATCTGAAATCTTCTTTTTGAAATAAATCAAAATGGAGGTTAAAATATACCTTTTCTTTTTTTTCTTTATTGTCCTAGAAAAATGATTTGTACCAATTTAAACTTGCGTGTTGTTAATGTGTCGTCGGTGTTTGTTTCTCACAGGGTGGGGACGGTGTACAGCATCAAGATGCTGCTGGAGCTGCAGTGTGCGTTTGTGAACTACACTCGAAAGGAAGACTGCGAGAGAGCCATCCGGTGTATCGACGTACGTATTTGTTTACTCCATGTCGTCATGGTGAAATGTGGAGCTGACGTTTCAAAACTTGAAGCCTCTCGGCAACAAGAGGATCAGAGTCTTTTAGCTGATTTTTAGGCTTTCTTGACTATTTTTTTGAATATGTACAAAAAATACCTGCAGCATGAAGCATAATGTCAAAATGTTTGGGATTTATTTCTCATAATCTTCCAATTATTATATGTATAATCCATACATATAACAACTAAACCCATATTTAATAGTTCAGCCACCAGTATATTATCTATTTAATTTTAATGACAGTGGATGAATAATCATTATTTCACTGAAATACAGAACAAGCATCAATAACAAAAACACCATCAATAATTGACTAATATATGTTATAACCAGCAGTAATCATTATATTTATAATCATTTGAACAGTTTTATGTAATAATTAAAGTTCAGTGGTCAAATTGAACTTTAACTATTATTTATTATTGTTATTATTGTACAGAGGCTGTAGAATAATAATAAAAGTTTGTCTTAGTTCTGAATAAGAAAGAAAATGTTTTTCCCCCCTTAATTACACATTTTCTTATTGGTGTTAAACAATTTTTGAATGTTTTCTGTTAATTTATTTTGCTTTTTAAAGGATTGGAGCTGTCTGTAGGTTCAATACTTCAATTAATTTTGATTAAAAAATGTCAAACAGTGTTTTTACTTTATTTTCTAAATATCCCACCTCAAGGATTATTCTTACTGCTTTTTGTTCTCTTTCTGTAGAGCCGGTGCCTTCACCCTGCAGCTGAGATAATACACAGAGACACTGATTGCATTTGTTTTTATTAGATGAGGCGGTTTCTGTTTGTTTCTGCTCCTCCTAAGGCAGCTCTCCAAAGGAAGAGTTGCCTTTGATTCTGAAGGTGGTTAAAAAAATGTGTCAGAAAAGTCAGTGATTTACCACAAGTCATAAGATTCCCATATCTTGTCTGCTGGGTGCAGCCAGGAAGTAAACGTCCCAAAACACAACATAAGTTATAATTCTTATAAAATGACTCCCCATCTCTTTCGAGTGTGTTTGAATTTGTGATTCTTTCTTCACTTAGAAAAACTTTTAAGTGATAAGTTTGTGTTTGGTTCTTTTGGGAAAAGCAAAATTCAGTTTTTACAACTTGTCACCTCCAGGCCATAAAACCTTGAGGTGACAAGTGACCTAAAATTTGCACAGTTTTCTAGCCTGACAGATGATAAAAAGTGTGCAGAACACTTAGGCTGCTAGGTGTATTAGCATCAAACTTGTGCACATTTGATCATGTTAAGACCTAATTCTTTACGTTATGTACACTGCAGTCTCTGACCATATTTATTTAGGAGGACATTTAAGGATGCACCGCACCTGCTTTAGTCCAACTTTAATGTAACTCCAGTTTGTTTGTCTAGAAGCTCCGGTTTGTGAATGCGAACTCTGGTCTGCCTATAAACCTCAGTTCAGTTGAAGTGAATTCTGGTGCGGTTCAAATCCATATATATATGGATGGAGGCGCAAAGGAGACGGCTCCAAAAGAAGACAGCGGACTACAGCGCAGGGCATTCTGGGTAAATGCAACCAAAGCAAATACTCGTGTCTGGCGCTAGCAGGAGTCTTTTACCAAAGACAAAAGTGAAATCCTGCAACCGCTAAAACTTGATGGCACTCCACTTTTGAGGTTTGCGTGTCGTTTCCTTCACTGGTTCTTGGCGCAGCGCCGCCACAGGTGAGGAGGGGAACAAGTTTGTCAAAGGGTTTGATTTGTTAGTGTGAAAGCTGACAGTCTACCGGACTATCAGGTGTTGAAGCGCCCTTAAATGTGGGTGAAAACTCACCCCAAGATACAGATGACCTTCGAGACAAGATCCGTTTTTGTTTCCTTTTCAGGGAATGGAAGTGGAAGGCGCTCTGTTGACTGTTCGATATCCCTTTAAGGGCCACGTTGGAGAGACAGAGTCCTACCAACGTCTTAGGTAAGAACACTGCACTCTTTCTTCAAGCGGCAGTAAAAGCTCTACCTTTATTAATGTATAGATTGAAGTTGAGTGAGAATGTTTTATTTTTTTTAAACAGTACGTACAAGAAGGAGTGCTTTTTCTGGCGGACGACGGGCTGCACGAGGGATGATTGCACCTTCAGGCACATCCCAGAGCACAAGAACATCGACCGAGACAAAGTCACCAGCAGACTGGGTCTCGCATCACACACAGGGAATTAAGAATCAGTAAAAAGCAACATGTAGAGCTTTCGGGCAGGGTCTTTGATTCAAGTGGATAAAAACACACTAAAAAGAGCTTAAGAAACTAAGAAAAGTGTTCCTGTCCTTTGCATGCGTACGAACACATATGTAACTGCGTAACATTTACTGTATTGTCAAATGAATGTGCCTTTATATAACTGTACTTAAAACGTGCCTCTAGCTCGGATGCTTACCTGACGGTCGGAAAACGTGGAAGATTTTAAGTTTTGCCGTTTTAAAAATGCTCTTGAAGAGATTTCTCTGGTTGAGTTCTAAGGCACCACTAGGTGGCGGTGTTATATTTTAACCCTTGTAGGGGGGTTGGACCTATTTGCTTTAATTTTTAAGGCTGGGATTCTTGGACGTTTTTCTGCATAGTTGTTTCATGTTATGCTTGTTGTTTTTCTTAATTTATCTTTCTGGGGTTTTGGGTCTGTGCTGTATGGGTGGGTGTGTGTGTGGGTGTGTGTGTGTGTGTGCAGACCGTCAATGGTTTGGTTTATGACCATTAAAGTTTTCCTGATCCCAGAGTTTTGGAGCGTCTGTTTTGATTTTAAGAAATGGCTGCAGCTGATTCTTCGTCTGTGTTAGGCTCAGAGTATTGACGCCAAACAGGAAAATAGTTTATTTCATTTTTTTATTATTTTGTGTCATAGAGAATGTGTTCTGCTCTTGATTCTAACTTTCTTACATTCCAGTCCCTGTGGCTGTGTGTCACTTTTGTTGATTTGAGGTAATATTTTAGAAGGTTACTCCTTGCAGAAGCCCTATTTGTTCATCGTTTGACTCACAGGTGAAAGTTGTCTTTGGGACCACTGGATAAAAGCAAATGTTTGATGTGGGAACAAATAAACGAGGCTGGTTTCTGATTAAATACAAGGCGGTGGGGTGGGGGGGTACAAAGTCTTGCAAAAAGTATTCATGCCTCCTAACTATAAATGTTTGAATTCTTTGTTAGATCAGTATTGCAAAAAGGAACGAGATGACGGCTTAAAACCTGAAAGAAAATCTGAAAAGTGTGGCTTGCATTTAAATTCAGCCCTCCTTAATTGACATAAATTGATACTTTGTGGAAACACTTTAAGCTCTAATTACAGCTCAAGACTTTCAATCAAAATCATGTTTTTAAGTGTTCCTCAATTTGTTTAGCTCTGAACTTTGACTGGTCCATGCTAGCAGGTGAAAATGCTATTATTTAAAACGTTAGCGCATGCTACATGGTTGTCTTAGAAGGCGAACCTCATGTCTTTTGCGACATGATTTTTTTCATATTTCTTTCCGATTTTAATATTGTCACCTTTCTAAATTAATGGCCCAAGATTTTTCTTTTCTCTTTTTGTCTAAAACAGTTTTTGGAAAAAGTTTTTTTTTTTTTTGCCAGAATCACTTTTGGCAAAAACTGACACGTGTCACATAGCAGTGAACCAATTGCAGTTTTTGGCCGATTGCCAGATACGTTTTTTTGTTTGTTTGTTTTTTGTCTGTAAAAATTGCTGATTTTCAGACCTTTGTGAAAGTTAAATGAGGTCAGTGGGGAAGATTGACTTCACATATAAACATCGGCCTGTCTCCCAAAATCTGGGCCGATTTATCGGTGCACCCACACGGTTTCACAATGTTTTTTGTGGGTGTCTTTTTGGGACCCAAAACTGTCCCAAAAAGATCTATTTATTGCTCCAACCAGGGCTGGCTAGGTTTAAAGAACAAGGTTTGAGTTGCTTAGCCGTGAAAAAAGCTTCTCCTTGAAGCAGACCAAGCAGACCAGCAGTTTTCTTACGCATCAATTGGCATACCTTACAAAGCCCTTTTGATCTGAGGCCAACGATACTAATACCTTGAACTCCCGTTGAACCCGTAGGCATCACCTTCACGTTGGATTGATGTGGTTAAAATGTTTCTAAATGTATCCCTGTTTACTCCCGCCTGCGCTCGTTGCTTTGCCCCACCGCAAGCGAGCCGTTTGAATGCGAGCGAGAGGTCAAGGTTCACGAAGCGGCTGGAATCAACATGCCAGCTCCCTGGACGAAGCCCAACCCTCTAAACTAAAGCAAACAGAGAAAATGAAGTGCATCTTGTTAAAAGACTGTTTGGTTTGGAGGGCTTTTAACTGATTTTCCCCTCCCGACGAGAGCAAAGGGGAACGTCGTAACGGAGCTGAACCAGCACACATGACAGCCTCCTCTCCCACTCTTTGCTTTGTGATATATGGCTTTGCAGCAAAACCCTCCACACTCCCCCTCAGGAGAACATTTCAGACTCAGTAATTCAATGCGCAGCTTTTAGTTCAGGGATAGCTGATCTGATTATTATTGTAATTTTCTACTCTCTTCTGTTGGTAAATAAAGTCGCTGTGTTTCTTAGGGAAGGTATAGAAAACAGGTTCTGCTCTCGCAGGCCTCTCGAACCTCATGACCTTCCCAACAGGCCTGCTGCTGTTTGCTTGTCCTCTTTGAAGGAATGATAATACAAACACCAGCCTGTGGATTTTGGAGAAATGCACCGAGACCTGAAAAACTATTCTCCATGTATTTTTCAATGAGCCCTTGCAAAAAGTCTGGTTTTTACAAGAGACACAGTGCCATATAAAGCCAAGATAATTTCACCGTTGTTGATTCTCTCATTGTTTAGTGTATAGCTTCAATATTGCAAGAAGGAGGGAACATTGTAATTAAAACCTGATGATATGGACTAAGTTATGTTTAAAACGCCCAGCTGTGGTATTAGTCCCTAAAGCAATGTCCAAGAGTATTGCTAGTCAAGTCTACAGTGTTGCTCGAATTTGAATTCATAAAATGATTTGTCCAGTAAAGATTAAGTCAGAATATTGTGAATAGCAGCTTTGAGACTTAACAAACCAGCATCCATGACAGGGATTTAGAAGTGCCTTGTCACAACTCCAGTCTGCCTCTAATTCACCTCTTGCGACTAAAGCTTTCTCAAAGCTGTTAAAGTTTGGCTGCATCCTGATTTCTTGCGTACCGGCAGCTAATACGTTCCTCACAACAACCATGTCTTTTAAACACATTAAGGGTGTTTTCACACCTGATGATCTGGCAGATTGCAACATTGGTTATATTTTCAGCTGGTACTTTCGCTTTAAACGTTTTAAAAAACCCGTTTACCTCCTCGCCTGTGGTGACGCTGCAGCAAGAACTACTGAAGGAAACGCTGAGCGCAACTTCCTTCTTAACAAAATGCAAATAAAAATGGAGTAACATCAGATTTGAGCAGTTGTAGGATTTCTCTGTCAAAAGGCAATGAGCCGTTTCTCCCACTAAGTGCTGGTCACTTGGAGTTTATCTACCTGGGGTAAAAAAATTTTCCCCCAATGTAATGACTGTTATTTAAAAAGATCGCATTGAGTTCACCTACATTTGTGCTTCGACAATAAATACAGCAGCAACAACAAAAAAAGTTTTACTCCGTTTCACTGCCGCGTTTTTCAGCTTATTCCTGCTGAAAAGGTCTTTTATTTTTTGTAAAGGGAACTCATATCACTGCTGTCCACATTTAAATGAAACACACATTCACAGAACACAATTTGAAGCTCCACTCCTCCAATTCCCCCGGTGATTAACACAAAAGCGCATTCTTTTCTCGTAGAGTCGCATTTCTGAGAACTCTCTGAAAACCGATGCTTGATGCACCAATTTACGAGAAGGAGATCAGAGCGCAGCGGCGATTGGCACCAGCTGGATGAAAATGTCTTAACTTTCATTTGAAGGATCTAATAAAAGTTGGACGTAAATTTGGAGCCGACCGTGTGATCTTTTAGATTTCTATATCGAATGCCACAAAATAAAACATGGTGGGTTTTTGTGGTCTATTTTTGTCACTCATCAGCTTGATTACTCGCAACTCTTGTCTGATTCCTTTTGTTGCACTGTGAAATGAATGCAGTATCTGTCACAGTGAGAAATTGACCTGCCGTTTAATCTGGAGCCCTTAACAAGTTGCAAGAGCCCAAACCCAATTAGGGAATTGATTGCTTGCTTTCATTCCCCTCATTTGCATCAGGATCATATGGAGAAGATAAATTAGCATCTTAGCCTTTTGTCCATGCTGCCATTTAAGCTTGTGGAGTATTTATTACTATGAAATAGGCAGTGGTGGAAAAAAAAAAAGTCTTTGTCCCTCCATGACAAAACCTTTGCTGATAATGTGATGTTAAACAGCCACACAAAGAAAAGCCCTCACTCTGCTGTGGTCACTTGATGAATCATTTAAAAGACAATGTGGGTATTGAAGCCTGGTTTCTAAGCTCCTCCATGCTTAACAGCCATGGAAAAAATAAATAAATAAATAAACTAAGAATGTTTAAACATCATGTTTGGTTTCCTTTCTTTGCATCACACTGAAAAACTTAACTAACGATGATTTATGAATCCAAAACCAACAATGCACCCCCCCACCACCCCACTCTCTCGCTCAAGCAGCAGCACTAGTTGAGAGAGTTTGGGTGTCTTTTGTCTCTGCTGTGCTAATGTTAGCTAATGGAGCTTTAAGAGTCTGGTGAATTGAAGCTTCCAGCTCGTGGAGTATTTTCACTTAATGCTCCAGTTCTTTTGATTGTCTTGACATTTCATCTGTTTGCTGTGAGTCTAATTTAGTCTGAACAGTTCACGCCTCCTGGTCATATTCACGTTTTTAATCTGGTTACAAGCAGAACTTCCAGGTGTTTTACCAGGATTTTCTCTGACAGTCCAGCACAAAGTAGCAAATGACTGTGAAATGGAAATAAAAAAAATTATTTAAAAAAAGCATGATTTTTTTTTTAAATATTAAAAATGTGGTATGCATTTTTCTTCATTCTCTGACATTTATCAGTTTTCCACAGACGCTGGTATTTCGTATCCTTTTTGTTTTGGTGAAAAATTAGTGTAAATTCAGTCTGAACTTTAACTGGGCCATTCCACTGTTCCCCTCACTGCATGTTTAGGCATTGTGAAAAGTGATCAGTAATTATTAATTGATAAATGGCAGGTTTAATACGTCCCCTGGTTCCCAAATATGCATTATAACTTCGTATTTATCAAATACCAGAGTACTACTCATAGTCACATAAATCCCCAAATATTAAGACAACTTGCCTGACATGGGCCTATGATTTTTCCGGTATATAATGTACAAATAAGCTTGTCAATAAGAAATAAATCAATTAATCACTCAGTAAATTGAAATGAGCTTGATAAATCCCTTTTGGACAACAAAAGATAAACAGATTCTGTTTTAATATTGTTGGACAGCTGGCAATTTAAAAATTCAAAGGCAAGTTTGCACTTATTTATTTTTTACAAAGGTAACTGTCTCATTTGCCTGTATTCGAATATGATCTGTATTAACTCAATAAAAAAGATTTCTCTTATAATCTTGAGGATTTACCTGCATCGAGGCGAGCCACGTAACTAACTGGAGCTGCAGACCTCAGACTATACCACGAGCCGGAAAAAAGTTTTCAAAAGCCTGGAGAATACAATCATTTAGTTTCAGGTTGGGTCAAGCATTTAGGATCAAAAGAAGCATTAAATGACTGTCGACTTGTTTCTGGTGAATAGTGAATTCTGCTATTTTAAGTAATTAGTCTATGATAACGTTGCTATCGCTATCAACGAACTAACCCATGTTATTTCTATGAGCTTGTATCTGCTGGTAAATAATTGATTTAGCTCTGTAAACCCAAATTGTTGCTGGAGTTGTACGTTAATGTGGAGTCATGGTAGGAGAGTGGATCCAGGTCCAATGTAGGTCAACTACAGAAACCACCATGTTCGTGTCTGGCCAGTATAGATCATGGCCAGATACCAATCATGTGGGGGAATAGTGACCAAGTGCCTTCGAAACACGAAAATAACGTTTATCTTTCTCTCTATTAGAACGGTTGGAACAACAGGAGAGACTTTAGGCATTTTGATGCTGGATCAACAGAAATCAATGGGCTGCATTTACTTCCGGCCCTCCATCTGCGTTGGGTGATGTCGGTGCTACGTCATCGTAAACCCAGGAATACTTTAGTACACTTATGTAACGCAAATCAGAGTCATGATAGGAATGTAAACCGTGTGTTTTATTCCGGTGTTAGTCTCAAAGCTAAGGTCACGATGCAAAGAGATATAAATCCCAAACGACGGTTAACTTTGACGTAGAGAACGGTTTTCAGTAATGGCTTAGCTAGCATAACACTTGTGTATTTTATACACTCACTACTTATTTCATAGCACAGCATCCATAATGCCCTTTAGTTCTTTATTCCTCTGAATAAATTATTCAAGTGTTTATGTTTAAAGTCTTTGGTTGCATAAAGACCGTCATTTTCATCTCCCTCAGACTTTCAGAGGGACAAATCCTGACTGTTATCACTTTATATTTAGCCTTTGTCAGCGACTGAGAAACGTCCTGTATGTGGGGAAAAGCTATCTAGCATAAATATCGGCTCGCAAACGAAGCAGGTCGTTGAGTTTTTACAGATAGCCGCTGCTCTGTATCGGGAGCATGGGCATGCCTTGACGGGCGTTTCCTCCAAGTATTTAGACATCTTAGCGCGGCGGGAAAATATGTGGCTTGTGTGCAATCATTTAAGGCTCAGGTCAGGCTGTATTTCACCCAGCCGTCGACCCCGGTACGTGAAGGTAGCACGCTGGAGGGCATGAAAAATGTCACAGTCTGTAAATCCTCTCATTGTTGCCTCAAGGAGCCTGACTTCCAATAATTGATGCCCACTTCCATTCATCACCTGCTCTCATTCTTCGCTGGTGCCACTTCCCACACTGACCTCCTTCACACAGCGGCCAGAGCCTGTTTTTGTCGTTTTGTGTCGTTCATCATCGCTCAGAAAAGCCTCGGTTTAACCCGCGCAACGCCGAGCAAAAATGGTGATTTACAACAGGAGACACTTGAAGTAAAACTTTGGCTTCCAGGCTTCACCAAACTGCTCACATCCTGCGTAATAGAAAACCTGCTTCCTTTAATGGAGATAATGCAGAGCCTCAGCTATATATATATATATATAAACAGTTAATTTCTGCTTAATTCAACATTTTGTATTTTTCATTTTTACTATAATTGTTGCTACTTTCACATTGGAGACAAAGTATGTGCCTCCTTGCAGTTTTTTTTCTGTTAGAGGAAATACAAAAGAATAATTCTCAAAATATTACATTTATTAAGTGAAATAAAGCTGAGCCAATCTGGTGCTGTGTGAAAACAATCACCTCTAAACCTAATAACTGGCTGTTCCATTCATGAGTCTGCTAATGACTTTTTCAGGAGTGCACCGATTGCGGTTTTCTGGCCGATCAACAATCTTTAAGAATGTTTTCAACCTCATAGTTCAAACGTCTCAGTTCGTTTGGGGACCAAAATCACAAAATTTGTTACATTTTCAGCTTCACTTTCACACTGCTTTGTGTCAAATAAACCAATTGCTCGTTCACTACTCTTTTGCATCTCTTCTTTGCTAAAATATTCAGTTTAGTTATTCAGTGTTTGAGCATGAATCTCCTGCTTGTGGTCATGTGCTAACATCTCAATTGAAATTTAAGTCCAAGCTTTGACTAGATCACTCCAAAACCCTAATTTTTTTGCCATTCAGAGAGGAACGTCATGGTGTGCTTTGGTTCGTTGTCCTGAAACGAAACCCAAATAAACATCAGGTTAAGGCCACAAACTGATGGTCAGATTCCTGGTTCCATCAATCACAGCGATTTAGTCGAGTAATAATGCGTTCCTAGACCATTACACCGTTTTTCTGAAATACTGTTACTTTTTAAATGTGCATACATGGTGCATATACTCACAAAAGGGTCCACTTTTTTTCTCAGTCCAGAAAACATTACCTAAAAATTCTTGGAGATCATCCGGATGTTTTTTTTTTTGACAAATGTCCAACTATCGTTTGTGTTTGGGGTTATTTTTTCCATCATTTGTGGAGTTTTAACTTCAGAAACTCTCCCATTGAGGCCATCCTGGAAGAGTCAACGCCACGTTCTCAAAGTAATTTTGGTAAGCTGGTCTCTCATGGGAAAGTTCATCATACTTAAATGTTTTCTCCATTTTTAGCCAATGGCTTAGAAATGGAACTGCAACAATTTCCAGACTGATGAATGTAAATGACTTTTATAATTTTAGAACACAGTGTGTGGCCTTTTAAGGTCCTACTTCATGTTGTCAAACGGGTTCTTCTTAATTGATTTCCTGATTCAACACATCTGCTTGTAAACAAGCTTTGCTTTGACCAGCAAAATTGGACTCAACTTTAAAAAAAAAAGTTTTATCACAGCTAATTCGCTATTTAAAGATGGGGAAGATACGGCAATACTGAAAAGATGAGGTAAAGCAGAAAATCTGGAAAAAAAAAAAAATCATTACGTTTGTAGGTCCGACGTTTTAATCTAATCAAATCAGTGTTTATTGCTCAGACGATTTGAACTGAGCAGCTTTTCTCCTTGTATGAACAAGACAAGACAAACAAGGTGGTTTGATGTGCGGTATTTACAGCCTATTTAAAAAGCACTGAGGAGCCTGTTTATCTCCCTCCTGGTTATGAGGTCTGCGAGGTAACCAGGATGTCTGGGACGATTTAAGACTTCCTCATGCCTCGCCTGCTTGTTCTGCCTGTTCAGGAGCGCTGCAGTGAATCCATCCACTCCTCCCGTTGTAATGAACCTCCCTCGGGGGCCAGGGGGGGGGAGTTCGCTCCACGGTGAAGACGCCGTAGTACCAGAGCGATTCATTACCTCGGAAATGTGAGCTTTTGTTCCGTTTTCAGCAGAGCCCCATTAATCTTGAGCTGCCTCCTGGCATGCAGACCAGGTAGTGCAAAGGTAATTACAGTTAATCATCATTCAGACGTGCACACGGACCGCCGGCTCCTCGGTGGCTTCCACGCAGGGCCAATTCGACCCACTTTATGCTGTTTTCCCACCTTTTTAGAAACGTCCACCTCCAAGTTGCATAAAGAAGAAGCTTTATTTCAATAACCAAATTGCAAGAGTTCTGGCAGGTGCATCCACCAAACTTGCTCCAGTTGTCCAGCCGCTTCTCTTCAGCAAACTAATAAACAGCCCAGCTGCTTCTTACCAACTCCTTCCATACATTTAGCCTATCCAGCTGTCACTGCTGCCTGGTTCCTGGAGTCGGCCGTTCACCTGCCATTTATGATTGTGATTAATGGGGAGATTATAGAAAGGGTGTTGTTTTTTTTGTTTTTTTTATAGCAGCAACAAGCCATCTGTTTCTACACCTGGAGACAAGCAGGTACAGATGACATTGTCTTCATCAAACCCACAAAAACTGCAAATAAATGATCAGCTCTGATCGATTATATTATGTTGTTGTATAGTTTTATGGAAGAGATCAATAAAAACTGTTCAACAATTCTAAACAAAGTAAAAATGTCCACAGTTTTCAGCATTTTCTTGCAGATATCAAAAATGACAGTCAAACAGAATTGCATAGGAAGGCAATTAATCAATTAATGTTACCTAAACTTGTTTGGTAGATTCACCCAGCTGAGATCCAGATTAGCTACACTGAGAGAACTAGCCAAGCACAGAGCAAAGTTGTCAATATTGCCTCAAGTTGAGTCTCAAAATGGTCATGTACGAACATTATTTTATGACCCTTTAAAGTGGATTAGTCAGAGAGAAGCGTCTGGGTTTTTTTTTTAACAAGGAACATTGACACAAGAAAGAGGAGGAATTATTTTTGCAATTAATTGTTTTTCCTTATAGAAACTACTGTTTAGCTGTGTGAGTTTGTTTAGCTAGAGTTTTATGGAGCTATTGCTACTCTTAGCTCTGCGTATTCTTTGCTTTTCTTTTGTTACAGACACTATCCCTGGACCAGAACTTCGTCTGTCTCTTTCCTGTTCCCTTAATCTCCAGATGACACGTAGCCGGCTAGCCGGGTCTTTATAAAAATAAATGTCTCCGACACGTTGTTTAAAAAAATTAATATGGTACATACTGGATCAGTTTCAGAACACTTTTCATCCATGAGAACCCATACAAAACCGACATTGAGCGCTGTTTTAAACATGCCAAACCCATAGGGGGCAGTGTAGTGCAAAACTAAAACCTGTCCCTCAATCAGATTGCTTCAAAACAACCATGACTTCTTGCTAAAAATGGCGCCAGGAGGGTTCATCTCTGTGGACAGATATTTAAGTTGAACTACTTTTAAAAAGCAAATTAGAATAGGAAGTTATTAAAACACGAGACGACGTCGATGGGGAATCATGATGAAGGAAGTGTGTGAATATATTAAAGCCTTATTTGTTGTGGACCATAATGCGCTGGACCCAAAAATCGCCAATGTTTACTCGCAAACACAAACATGAAGTTTTCTCAGATATTCACTTCATTTGGAGTTTTTTCTAAATAATAATTTTTACTGATATTAAACAGAACTTTTTGTGGATGAAAGTACAAAATGCATAAAAATACAAATGTTTTCCCAGACGTTTGAACGAGGCTTTTAATAGATTACCTTGACCAAACGGATTCATATCACAAATTGAATTCCTGAATTCCATTGCGCTGTAACAAACCTACATCTGACTTTCTGATGAAAAAGTTGCGATATGAATTGAGTTGATTTGAGTCTGCACCAAACGGCACATTTTAAACAACTGAATATGAACTGGAACGTCTCTGTGAATCGGCTCGACATAAATCAACCAAACCGAATCGAATTATTGATCACAGTAAGCCCGGTTACACTGGTGAAACGGCAGCTTATCCCTCTGCATTGTGATTCTAACTGAGGAAAGACATTATCATATCGCAGCCAAATGTTCTTTTCCCTCCCGTTAGGAAGGGAGTAGCTGTCAGTTTTTAGAAGAGGCTTGTGTTTTTCCTCAATTTTACAGCTAAACCCTCTCAACTGTGCACTCTCCCCAAAAGAACACCCAGTCAGCCATTCGTGAAAAAAAATAAAAAATCTGAAGATTTCCTGATCAGCTCACCGTTTCTCTACAGAGCAGCCGACGGGTTCCCAGGGTATTGATTACCATTTTATTGTCGAGCCCAGACTGAAATCGGTTTGTGGCTGAAATTTAAATGGAGGTAAACACGGTGCTTATGAGGCTGCAGCAGCAAATCTGACTGGCCGCCTTCACATTTACACTCAATCCAGGTTTGTTGTTGACGAAGTATCAAATCCAGCGAGACACTCTGAGGAAACGTGACATTTTGAGTGAAGTGGTTGGACGTCCCATGATAAATGGGGGTTAAAAGCTTTTCTCGGGTTTGTTTCACACCTTTTGGCCAGCAGTACATCGCATTTACAGGAGGAGGAAACAGATATTCCACCTCTGTTGTTCTTTAACGTCACAAATATGAAGAAGGAAGCAAAAAAAAAAAACAACAAAAAAAATTATCAACACACTGAAACACGGAAACATACGGGCAACATAGAGAGACAAATTAACCTTCCAGACGTGTTTTTGGACTGTGGGAACAGATTGGAGTACATAGACACGAACACTTTATGCAGAAAAATATATCTTTTTTAGAACAAATTGCGCTTCATGTGCAATTATTGTTTTATTTTAAATAATTTGTGTTTCTGAAGTGTGTGCTGCTGACCTCTTGGCTGGTTCACCCTTATAAAAGAGACATGAGTCTCAGTATTTCTTTTTCTTTCTTCTTTTTTTAACCTGGTTAAATAAAGATTACTACTGCTAATGAAAGAAAATCATAAATACAGAGAATTATTTGGAAAAAATATCAGTGGTCAAGGTCCTGAAAAAACACATTGCCTTTTCAAAAGTATTTGTTCCCCTTGAGCTTTTCTGCATTTAGTGTATTTTATTCAGATTTTAATACCAATACCAAATTGTGAAATAGAAGAAAAATGATATACAGTTGAATGACAGTTATCTCTGATAAGCAAACTTTAATTCAAGGAAAATTACTAAATAAAAAAAATCTCTAAAAAATGTTCTCGCCATGTTTTCTGGCATTTAGCAAATAGAAAAAATTTATGTAATTCTGACTGAGCTAAAACAAGGGAGGTTTGGTCAAATTTAACTTCAGACAGTAAGAAAAAAAAATGTGTTTGTGACTTTTTATTCGTTGTATGTAAATATCTGGTTTCAACTGTAGTCTGAGTCTTTAGATTGTGTGTTTTGTAACGTCATAAAAACATTTCCATGGTTCAGATGTGCTAATTTCTGTCCGTTTCAATTGATATTATTTTTCAGATAAGCTAAAAAAAAAAGCAGCAGCTTGATTTGTTATGGTGGTAAAATGTCATTTTGATTGATGATTATGTAATGCTTCTCTTTGGAGGCATCGTAGAAGGAAACCTGAGATGGGTCGCTCTTACCTTTGTGGCCCCCTTAACCTGTAACTGCAACACACCTGTCCCTTTGTGTAACACTTTCGCCACACACACACACACACACACCCCAGAACTGGTTTCCATGGTTTGCGGGGACTACTATTTTTATCATCACTTGTGCAGACCACAATTTCTAGTGGTTCTAAAAATTCAGAAAAAGTATTTTACACTATTTATAGCTGTATTAACCTATACACAGCTTGAAATAACTCAATTTCAAAAGTAGGGTCATCAACTTGTCTGGGCCATACTACATGGGGACTCATTAACTTCCGAAAAAACATGTCAGATGGGGACCAGATTTACATATTATTTGCATAAATTACACATGCTAACTTACCTAGTGGGGACCTTTGTTCAATTTCCTAAAATATTCCATTTGCCTTAGTAGATTTTAACAGAATGATCAATACCTTATCACTAACATCAGAAAATTATTACATAAAAACAAATCATTGCAAAACACCTTTTTAATTAACTATAGGCACAAAGATGCCCAGTGGCTGTAAAAAAAAAGAAAAAGAAACAACCTTATCTCAAATAAACATTTAAAACAATGAAAAAGACAAATAGTGCTTCTCACTGCAGCAGTATGCAAAAAACATAAATATTCCTTCTGCCTTATTAGATTTAGACAAGAATGATCAATAACATCAGAAAATTATTACATAAAAACAAATCATTGCAAAATACCTTTTTAATTAACAATAGGCAGAAAGATGCTCAGTGGCTGTAAAAAAAAAAAAAAAAAAGAACCTTATCTTAAAAGTATTAAAGATAAACCTCCACTTCAGGTTTGTCAAATAAACATTTAAAACAATGAAAAGACAAATAGTGCATCTTCTAAATTAACACTGAAGCAGTATGTAAAAAACACATTGAACAAGTATTTGGAACTTAAATTGAAAAAGGAAATATATCAAGCACGCCTATTTAATAAAGTTGAAGCTTCTTCCTGTTAGCTGTAATGCGGTTATGAATGAAAAATTTCACATTTTGCCATGTTCAATTTTTTAAAGCCACTGGTTCTGCCTTTAAGCATTTTTCACAGTGATTTTTTCCTGGCACTGTGAAAGATTTTATGAAAGCACCCAGGTGTTTCTCGACGGCATGAACTTCGTCTTCAGTCCACGGTGTTTTCTTTACAGGTCTTTTGCCTTAAAAAGAAAAGATAAGCAAACTGAGAAACCTCAGAGCTCATTTAACAATAAATACATTTATTTCTAAATACTGTTCAGTGACAACAAATATTGAACAGATCAGCACAAGGCATACTTTATTAATTGATAGTAACACATTTTTAAACTTATAATTACTTTGTAATCCATACCATTGAAATACTTTTTATAAAAATATAGATGGGCAATGAATCAAAATAGTCAATAGCATACCTTCACTTCATGAAACAACATTGTTTCCAGAAAATGTTTCAAATGTGACAGCCATTTTAGTTATTTTACTGACCAGCATTTTCCCAATACTACGTATACTATGTAGACTTGTACTTGTTAAAGTACTGTTTTTTTGTGATTTATGTCAAAAACCTGACAAACAAACGTGTCTGGAGTGTACATTCGGAAATAAAACTCACTATACTGTAACTTTGTCATGATGTGTTGTTTTAAGGTGAACTCAAATGCAGAGAGGCAGAGGCAGCTTGTAGGTGAAAAATGTTTAGTAAAAAAAAGATGAAAAGACACAAAAAAAAAACACAGGAAACACATGGAGCCAGAGTCAAACAAAAAATAAACAAACATGTCAGCTAGAACTAGAAAGTGTGTAACTAGAACGTGACACTCCAAATACTCAATGAGTTGTGGACTGAGTCTAAGCACACAAGGGTTGTACAAGTTTACCTTTCGAGCAAGGTCTTGTGGTGCTGCCTTTCAATGGTATCTCCTCTTTATCATCATCTGTTGGGGATGATGGTGGTGGTTTACGTTTCCTGGATGATGGTGGTGTCACTTCATTTCTATTTTGAGAAATAGAAATGAAGATGGTTCTACAAAAATTAGAGTAGCATGTTTTTCATGTTAACATTTACTGTGAATACAACAATTCAGATCTTGTGTTGTACTTAAGGAAAATAAAAAAGATTTTTTTAAAAGAAAAATCTATTTTAGAAATATATTCATATTCTTAAGAGTTGGGACATTCTATAAGAACCTTGATCTTTCCATTTAGTTACAAACAACTCAACTGTGTGCTTAAGACAGGTTATACACAAAGTGAAAGAAAGCTAACAACAACTTGCTCTAAAATACCTTATATTGTATAGTAACTTTTAAAAAATCTCACCAATAGCAGAAGAGATTTCCTCATCCACAGCATTGTTGTCATCGTTGTTATCATCAGAGTTTATGTTTTCTGTTTAACCCACAAAAATTGAAGAATTGATTAAATCAGTTTTGCCAGATTTGGCGAATCATCTAACAACTGGGCAGTTTTTGTTATTATTTTGCAGTTAGAATATTTCTTAGATGAGTGGACAGGTTAGGAGCCTTGTCAAGTTCTGAATTGACCTATTGAAAATACATTTTAACCAATCATTCATAATAATTAACTCATAGCCCTCTGAACTGCATTGGAGAAGATGTCTAATTCATTGTGATGTGGAACTTGGCTCGTTGCGAGCTTGACATTTGTGCGTGTGGGGGAACATTCCTGTCCAAACTTCAAGTGGTCAGACTGCAGCCCGGACAAGTGGCAGGTGATGTTTAGAACAGAGTGAAAACAGCTTCTGGGAAGCGGTTTGACCAGCTACAGCCTCTATAACCTGTATTAAATGTTCAGTACAGTTTTTAAAGCTGCAAATGATACACAGAACAAAGGACAGACAAACATACCATCCGGGTCGATCTGAATTTCATCCAAGTTCTTGTCATGAAACTCTGCCAATGTCAAGGAGTGTGGTGTTGGAGGTGGTGAGGCAGACGCTGGAGACCCAGGTAAGGTGAATGATGATGATTTAATGATGAATAATAATAATAACAGTCCACAACCGTGGCAGCACTGCAGGGCAGGAACACAGAGGCCTTAAGCAGGTAGCGCACGGCAAACGAGTGGAGACAAAGCGGCAAACTGGTGAACATAGACAAGGACCCGACGAGGAACACAGACAACGGAGGGACTAAATACACAGAGGGTAATCAAGGGAACGAGACACACCTGGGAATAATCAAGGGGAGACAGGACAACACGGAGAACACAGAGACACCGAACTAGAAATAAATACACAGAAAAACACAGATCATGACAGCCAATCTTCCATTTTCTAAGGCCATCAAAACTTTGCTGATCTTAGCAAGTTGTAGGGTCTTCTCTGGAAGCTTGTAGAACTCACGATGAATTCGAATGTCATGCCCCAGAAAGGTTGCCAGTTTGACAGTGTTGCAGCATGTTTTCGGAGTTTGGTAGATGTCAGCGACCTCGGACACTTGGCACCACAGGCTCTTGCAAAGTCACGGAGGCAGTCTGAACCCCGGAAATGTGTCATGGCTTCTGGTCTTGCAAACAAATACAAGTTGTCTTTTAAAACGCCACAGGCTTCTCTCAGTTTAACGAGACGTTCTAAAACAGACAGCATTTTAGGAGTTAGAAGAATCGGAACTGGTCGCCCTCGTTTTCCTCTGGTGACAATTCTTGAGAAGTGCTGGCAGAGTTTTTTTTCCACTTCGGTGAGTGCCCAGTCAACATCTTGGTGATGGTCAGACTCTTGATAAAAAGGCCTCCAAAGGCATGCTAGCAACTTCTCCTTCTCTACGTCGGTTAAACAGAATGATCTGGGCCAGCAATGACTTTGTCAACCTGATCCAAGCTTCCGAAGAGGGACTTTCAGAGAGCAAACAGCAGCATTCATCTTGGATTTGATTCAGATGTGCATGCAGCTTTTGGACATCTTCAGTAAAGGGCATGAGAGTTGGTACATTCCACTTAGATTTTCAGATGTTTCTTAGGGCAGGAGCGGAGATTAACTCATTCCACTTCTCCTGACGGACATCGTGAAACCCTTTCTCACAAGTTCTGAGTTGTTCAAGATCAAACCATGTGCCTTTAGGAGTTTGCTAACTTTAACTAGAGAATTTCCAAGTTTGTTAGCCAGTGATGGGATCTTGAACATGATTCTTTCACTATCAAATCCACATGTGAATTGGACAGCTCTCACAGTCTCCATATAGTTTTTTGGATCTATGAGTTCTTCCATTTTTTTCAAAGTTGTGTATTTCCTGGCATTGTACATCAACTTTCCCAATTCTCTCATCTTTTCACGTACACATTGTTGATTCCTGAGTGAGGTATCACCCTTGTTCAGCAAATGTTGCCCCAATTCAGTAATTACAGAGTCATCCTTGACAATATCTGCAATTGGACCAGGATTCATTGCACTGATTATTTCCCACAATTTTTTACCAATGTTGGAAGGTACGCCGCCAACATAATTACAGAAGGACTGCACACGATTTTTTCCTGGTTTTAAACGGGCTGATTCTGGTCTAAGAGCACAACTCCGCATGTGGCGCCATAGTACTTTTCTTGTAAAAAGACCTTGGCAATATGCACAGTGCATGAAGTCTTCACTCTTCATTTCTTCCTTTGGTCGCTTGAATGGCACCAACAATCCGCCTCCTGATTTCATTACATTGGCATTGTGAGCATAGTTTCCTTTATTGCGGATGAAATCTAGATGCTGTTTTCTCTCCATGGAACCCTTTGGACAGCTGAGTGCTTTAGCCACGTCCATTTTATCTTCATGTACTTGTTGCAGATGTCTTGCCATTTTGGAAAATGGTTTGCAGCAGTACAGACAGTAATGCTTTTTGTCGTAGACCCTTTTTCCTCCCTTCTTTTGGCATGCACCAACAACTATAGAGCATGAACTGTCTGCGACAAACTTGACAGATGTACTTTCAGAATCCTCAACAGTTTCTGAAGATGAAAACTTGCTAATCAAATCTTTCTGGGAGTCATGGGGATGGATATCTAATTCCTCGCTCCCAATATCGCTTTCCTCAGCGGAATCAGGAATGTATTCTTCACCACTACCCGATGTTGAGTCAAAAAGGTCGCCAGAATCTTCAAGATCCACATTTTTCATCTAAAAAGGACAGAAACAATAAATATTCAGTTTTATATTTAAACATAGCTTTTCTCAGTGCCATAGTTGGTGAAGAAAAGAGGAAGGAAAACTTACAATGACACTTTTAGTACGGCGCAATTTAGGTATTAATTTGTTTTCATCAAA
This sequence comes from Brachyrhaphis roseni, assembly GCA_903066815.1. NCBI lineage: Eukaryota > Metazoa > Chordata > Actinopteri > Cyprinodontiformes > Poeciliidae > Brachyrhaphis > Brachyrhaphis roseni. The sequence goes on along the minus strand of CAEFZY010018821.1, from coordinate 38,876 downwards.
ACACTGTGAGAACATGTTCTCAAACAAATCACAAATGGCAGACAACAATGATATATAGTTAATACAATACATTACATTGCAAAATGTTAATACTTACTGAGCATTTTTTGGATAGTCACATGGTTCTCAGAAAAGTCCTGAGTGTAATTTTTATTGACTGTGCTCCGAACACGCAAGAAATCAATCAAGCTACTGCCACTTTATTGCTACTTCCTGCTGTTTCAAAAATAAAAGCCTCTAAAAGGAAGTAAAACTTTGACTGAATTCTAAAGTGTTTTTAATTACATTCAAGACATTCCATTGCTTTTTGCAATGGTTAATGTCGAATATTGCAGTTTTTCAGAAAATCTGATTTAACTGTTGGTAATGTAAATTTAAAGGAATTCAGAAAATAAATAGGACCTTTCTGTTGCACGTAGATAGAAGGCTCAATGCAATGAAATTTCAGGGTCAAAAAGTCAACCAAAGGCCCAAAGGCTGTAAAATTGGGGATGGCTGATGAGCATTGGATCAACTAAAAGAAGTCATCATTCAATTGAACTCAACCCTAGGTTTTGTAGACCGCTCAATTTATGCCAGTTGACATCTACTCTTCAAGATAAATGCAAAAATGAAATTTCAATTACTGTAGCTTATTCCTATCAATATATATAGCTAAAAAATATGCTGATCCTACATGTATTATTAAATAAGTGTTTCGGAGTCATTTAGTGCACTGGGTAATGCATAATGCACTATCCAGTGCAGTATGAACTGGATTATACAGTGCACTATCCACTGGATATTTGCAGTGGATAGTGCACTGGATTATACACTGCATTGTCCAGTGCATAATGAACTGAATGATAGGCAAGGCAAGACAAGGCAACTTTATTTATATAACACCTTCCAGCCAGAGACAATTCAAAGTGCCTGTAAAAAAAGTAAAGGTTAAAAACCTTTACATACAAGAAGAAGAAAAAATCAAGCAAATTAAAAATCGACTCAGTAAACATTAGAAATTTAAATATAGTGAATGAATGGAAAAAAATAAGAATTTAAGAATAGGCAACTTCAAATAAAAAGGTTTTTAACATTGTTTTAAATTAACTCAAGGCAGGGGCAGATGTACAATGAGCAGGAAGCTTATTCCAGAGAGCTGGAGCATAAAAAAACTAAAAGCTCCTTCACCATGTTTAGTTTTGAATCTTGGAATAATTAATAGGTTTGAATCTGATGATCTTAAAGGTCTGAATGGTCTAGGGTTGAAGATCAGTAATGTAGTCTTGATTTTTATTATGTAGAGCTTTATAAACCATTAGGAGATTTTAAATTCTATTCTTTGAGCAACTGGCAGCCAGTGCAAGGATCTCAGAACTGGACTGAAATGCTAATCTCTTTTTGTTTTAGTCAGGACTCTTGCAGCGGCATTTTGGAGAAGCTGGAGCTCTTATTGCTTGTTTTGATAATCCAGTAAACATGCCATTGCAGTAACCGAGTCTACTAAAAAAAAAAGGCATGAACAAATTTTTCAGAATCTTGTGGGGACATACTTCGTCTAATTTTAGCAAATTAGACAAAGTCCACACTGTGGAAGCATGCCTTCCGAGAAGGAGAAAAGAAGATAAACCTGTCATTATCATGAGATTCACAAAGAGGAGATACAAGTTTGCTTTCTTAAAAAGAGGCAGATTGTTGAAAGGATCCGACATATTTATTAATGAGCACTTGATCAAGAAGAATGCTGATATTGCCAGAAAGGCCCGATTTTTGAGAAAGTAGAAAAAGATTCAGTCAACATGGACAACAAATTGTAAAGTCTTTATCAATTTGAATGGAGCTCCAGAGGAGGCAAAGGTTCTGGTTGTTCGGGACATCACTGAATTTGATAAATACAACTGAATGTTATGAATGCCGATTGGTCACACATGACACACCATGTCTCACTTAGATAATACTTTGTCTTCATCAACTATGGACATAACATTAACACCTCTATCTAATTTTGATTACCTGGAATTGAAAACATTTGATTATACTGAATATAAAAGTCAAGACAAGAAAAAGGATTTGGATCCAGAAAATAACTTCTATAATATTGTGAACAACTGTGGCTACTACTCGACTCAGCAATACAACTCGATAGTTAAAGCAGACAATAAATTTTCCATTATACATTTCAACAGTAGAAGCTTATATGCGAATTTTAACCACATCAAAGTCTGTTTAAACCAGTTTAATCAACCTTTCAATGTCATAACTATTTCTGAAACCTGGCTTAATTCTGAGAAGGGAGTTGATTTTGAAATAGATGGTTATGATTTCAGCTATAATAATAGAAAGGGGAAGACTGGTGGAGGAGTAGCTGTTTATGTGACAGCAGTGTTAAATATAATATAATTGAAAACATGACTAATGTGGTTAAAGATAATTTTGAGTGTATAACAGTTGAAATATATATGGAAAAAAATAAAAATGTAATTTTTAGCTGTATATATAGGGCTCCTGGTTCTAATATGGACCTTTTTAAAGAATGGTTTGAGAAAACCTACACAACTACGACTCTAAAGAACTACTTTATCTGTGGGGACTTTAATATTGATCTGCTGAATGTAAACAATCATAAATTGACTGAAGAATTTATTAACACTATATGCAGTCTGAGCCTTTCCCCTCAATTTACAAGATCTATCAGAATCACATCTAACAGCGCTACATTAATAGATAATATATTTACAAATTTAATACATAACAATACAATAAGTGGATTATTAGTTAATGATATTAGTGATCATTTACCTGTTTTTGTTGTTTGTGACAACCGCCACATGAAGGACAAGAGTAAGAGTAATCCAATTTCTCAAAGATTAAGGACTGAAGAATCTATAAAAGCATTTAAAGATGAATTATCTAAACATAACTGGGAGTCAGTATTGAATGAAAATGACACGGATAAAGCATATGATAATTTTCTAAATATTTTCAAATCATTATATGATAAAAACTGTCCCAACATAAAGTTTATTCATAAAAATAAATATTCAGAAACCCCATGGATCAATAAGGAACTGCAAAATGCCTGCAAAAAAAAAAAGAACAAACTATACAGAGACTTCATAAAGCATAGATCAATTGAGGCAGAAAATAAATATAAGAAATATAAGAACAAATTAACTGCTATTTTATGGATAGCAAAACAAGATTATTATAGTAAACAGTTGGATAGAAATAAAATTAATATTAAAGGTATCTGGAACATTTTAAAGTGTCATTAGAAAAATCTCCAGGCATACAAGCTTTCCTCAACACTTTACAAACATTGATAAAACCTTAATTGCATGGAAGAAATAGTTAATCATTTTAATAAATATTATGTAAGTGTGGGGCCTAAATTGGCTGAAGAAATCCCACATCCCATAGTATATAAAGCACTAAATGACGCATTAGTTAGTAAAAATCCAGATTCCATGTTTGTCACAGCAGTGGAAGGAAAAGAAATTATAGATATAGTAAATAAATGTAAAAATAAAAGGTCAATGGACTGCGATGGTATTGACATGATAATAATAAAGAAGGTGATTGTGGAAGTTATTCAGCTTCTAACATATATTTTTAATTTGTCAATTCAAACAGGTATATTTCCACAAAAAATTTAAATTGCAAAAGTCATCCCACTATCTAAATCTGGGAATAGACATCATTTCACAAATTACAGGCCTGTTTCATTACTTCCACAATTTTCCAAAATTTTTGAAAAAATATTTGTTGCTAGATTGGGTAGATTTGTTAGTAAACACCATCTACTTGCTGAGAGTCAATATGGATTTAGGTCACAAAGATCCACAGCGATGGCAGTTATTAATTTAATAGAAGAGGTGACCAGTGCATTAGACAAAAAGAAACCTGCTGATGGGGTATTTATTGACTTTAAAAAGCATTTGATACAATTGATTATGAAATCCTCATCAAGAAACTCGAGCGCTATGGTCTAAGAGGAGTAGTTTTACACTAGATGAAAAGTTATCTCAGCAACAGGCAACAATTTGTGCAATTGGGTGACTTCCAGTCCTCATGCCTGGACATTGTTTGTGGTGTTCCCCAAGGCTCACTATTGTGACCATAGTTGTTTATCTTATATATAAATGATATATGTAAAGTTTCCAAAATACTTCATTTTGTTTTATTTGCAGATGATACAAATATTTTTTGTATAGGTGAAAATTTACAGCAGCTTTTGATAGAAATTAATTTAGAGTTATGTAAATTGAAAAAGTGGTTTGATATTAACAAATTATCATTAAATTTAGATAAAACCAAGTTTATGTTATTTGGGAATTATAAAAGGCATAGCGATTTACAAATAATTGATAATGTGACTGTGGAGAGAGTGACTGAAATTTGGTTTTTGGGAGTATTGATTCATAAGATCTGTTGGAAACCTCATATTAAACATGTTCAATCTAAAATAGCTAGAAGTATTGCAGTTCTCTCTAATGCCAGAAAATTTCTAAACTCCTCTGCCCTTCATATTCTTTCCTGCTCACTTATTTTGCCATACCTAATTTGCTGTCTGGAAGTTTGGAGAAACACTTACAAAACTTCGCTTAAACCATTATGCACATTACAGAAAAGAGCCATTCGAATAGTTCGAATTGTTGATTTTTATTGTCATACCAACAATTTATTTATAGATTCTTATTTTATGAAACTCCCAAATTTGATAGAGTTTCAAACTGCACAGTTTATGTATAAAGTTAGAAACAAACAAATACCTGAAAATATTCAAAAATTATTTACTGATAGAGTGGGGGGATATGGCTACAGAGAAAACCTCAATTTCTGAACCTTGAATGTTCGAACAACGATGAAAAGAATGTGCATTTCTGTCATTGGTCTGAAGATCTGGAATAAACTCACTTTTCCTGCCAAATATCTAATGTTTAATAAGGCCAATTTTAATATGCAGCGTGAAGCCTTCAGAATTTTATTTGGTCTCAGCATTGCTTGAAGTGGAATAGGTACTAGATTTTGCGATCTTTTGACTTTTTTGTCTCTTTGTGGTTTTACTAATTTTAGTCTGTTATCAGAATTGGTATTAATGAGGGTCCCTCAAAAGTAAAAGTTGATTTCACAAAGCTTAAATCAGGGAGATGAATCTCACTAACTTGTATATTTTTCACAGCATCATTCTGTATTCCCTCAGTTTCATGATGGGGAAGAACACACTTAGTAGGAGAAACTGTGGACGGGGAATCCTAAAAACAGGCTGTGTTGATCACATAGTCAATTTTGATTACTTAAAGTTGTTAAAATTTAATAATGCAAATTAGTTTTTAGTATCTTGCTACCATTGTTGTTGAGATGAACTCCATCCCTCATGAAGAGGTACCCACGATTCCAGCATAAGTTAAAATTATCAATACGAGGATGATACAGTGCATTATCCAGTGCATAATGCATAATGTCATCAAATTTGAGTGGTAGGTACCCCTGTGACCAGGGATGAGGAATACACTTGGTAAAACTTGTGGTTACTGTGCTAAGAACTTTTTTGGGGTGTCAAAAGGTCACCCCAATCTTCCCGAGGCTTTCCAGTAGAGATAGGGTGAGAAGCTCAGTAATTCAGGAGGGACTCAGAGTAGAGCCGCTGCTCCTATATATTGAGAGGAGCCAGTTAAGGTGGCTTGAGCATCTGGTCAGGATGCCTCCTGGGCACGTCCCACCGGGAGGAGGACCTGGGACATAGCAGAAATATGGGTAAACACAAAGGACAGGCCCAAACGGACATAGTCCACAATGGCAATAAATGTCTCTAGGGGTAAATACATAAAACCTGTGTCCCATTGATGTCATAACTGGCAGAAAAATGTACATACTGGCCATAAGCACACAGTGTGCTTGATTATGACATTTACTACATATTAATCCAGGACAGGTGACTGCTATAAAGTCACTGTCAGAAACAGAGTATTTTAAACCCTTTGAACCTTTTAACTTTTTTTTGTTTCATGACCCCAAGCTTAAATGTATGGGCAATTTATTTGAAAGTAAACACAAAGGAATTTTAATTCTGTAGTTGAAGAAATATATTGTATATTTTTACAATTTAATTATCAATAAAACTGAAAGGTTCTCCATTTATGTACAGTTCACTTGGGTCAATAAGCTCTAAAATTATTTTTGCTGTTATTGTTTTACCTTATGGCTTCAACATCAATGCAGATCCAGAGACTTAAACACTTTCCCATTCTTCACTAAAAAATAACTGTAGTTAAAAAAGTTGCATAAACAAATATATAGAGCTGTTTTAAAACTGTTCCAAAATTATTGTTGAATATTTATTAAATATGTGCGCAAATATTTACACCTTCAGAGTCTTTCATGCATTTTGTTTCATACTCCGTTATTAATAAATTCGAACAGTTAACCCCATTTTTGTCTTTTTTAACTTTATTAAAGATCAGTAGACAGACAATATAAATACATATGAGCAATTCTTGGTGGTGGGTATTTCCACAGAATCAAAAATCTAAACACTGAATCAGTGGAGACAATCTTTGTAGAAAAATTTCCATTTTCATTTAGAGTTGTGGATTTTATCTTTTAAATTGATATTGTTTTTTAAACCAAATAATTTCAAGTTCTTGCAATAACCTTCTCTTTGGGGACCAGGAAGAAGGTGGTACCCGACCATATTTGGAAAAGCGTGTGAATTACAATGAGGTGCAGTAACACTCTGAAACCTTATGGGGGCAGTATCGGGTCACACACACACACACACACACAGAAACGTGACGGAAAAACATGTGTCACGGGCCATTGCTAAAACTTCGCCAGCACCTTTAAAATGGCTTATACAGTCATTTACAACCATCATCCTTATGGGGACCAGGTTTTAGGTCCCCATGAGGGAGTAGGTCCCCATGACGTGACTGTGTAAACAGACTAAAGTCCCCATGAGGTGACAAAAACGAGAGCACCCCCGCACACCCACACACAAACTGGACAAAAAGAAAAAAAAGCTCCCCCCAGAGGTTTCTGCCCAGTCATTTGGCACATTTTTGATGTTGAATCAAAAAAGACAAAATGAGAGAACGTTGGGCGGGGGAGCAAAGGGAGCAATCTGGGCTTCCCAATCTTGTGAAAGGCTCTCTTTGTTGAACACTCCTCTCTGAACACACACACACCCCCTCATGCCTCTCTGTATCCAACCTCCCCACCCCTTCTCTCTCTGCCTCCCAAAGCCTGGGTGGGTTTTTCATTAAACGCTATCAGAAATGTGACTTCTCCTATTCATGGCTTGATGGAGGGTCTGGCTGCAGAATGACAGGAGTCCAGGTTATAGTGAAGCTCTGGGACCTGACAGAGAGGGGAATAAACAGATAAAAGCTGCGTCGCCTGTTTGCTTTTGCCTCCTTTTATTACTTTTTCCAAATGAAGTAAGAGCTGCTGCAACATCATAATTATTTTTTTGACCAATTCTTTTACTTTCTCTTGAAATGAGATTATGTTAAGAGGCTTTGAGCAGTTATTATCTTACCAGTAGTAGATGGCTCTTTTGGCATCTTCATTTATCACTTGTATATCAGTAACTGTCTGATATACAAGTGTTATAAAATTTTTTAAGTATGCTGTTATTGATTGCATGCATTTTGATTTCTACACCAGTAAATGTGATGGGAAATTTATGTTTCTTTCTCAGTTCATGTTTCTCACAGGAAGATCATCTGTGACGCACTGCCTTCTACATCCATTTCCTGTGTAAATAATCCCGGACTTTTATAACTTTTTTTTTTTTTTTACCCTTAGCAATTTTTGCTTCTTTTCTTGCATGCAAGCCAGTGTTGGTGATTTGAAAATATGTCAAGCTTACATTGTTATTCTTGTGTTATTCTTATTAAGTCTCATTATTTATTATTATGATTATTTATCATTATGATTATTTATCATTACGAGCAAACAACTTAACTTAGCATTTTTGATAAATCGAAACGTGTAAATACATTTGACTCTAGTGTTATACGTGTAATAATTGTTATGTTTTGCTAATTTAACAGCAGTAGGATTAACTGTTGCTTTTCAGTTATATTTTTTAAAATTTTTAAATAGTTTTTTGCATTTGTATATGTTTTAATTGTTTGCGTTAACGCCATGAAACAATTTGGTGTTTTAACTCAGGGTTAACATAGATGTCCATGTCTAATTACTACTCCTAACTTCTGTAACAGTTGGGTATTATATGTTTTCCAGACACACAGTTCTATTTTATAGTATAATTAAGTAACTACATTACCTTCAGTTGTTATGAAAATGCTGTACAAATAATAATAAAAAAGCCTTAAAAGAAAGGCCTAACCCTGATTTTGCAATTTTACGCTTTGAAATTGACGTCTGTCTCTTTAAGAAGCTCCTACTCTTTCTGACACTTCCCTTCACTACGTTATCACAACAGTGTTCCTCCACGATGCGTTGCACATTCAAAGCTTACAGGAGAGTTGAACATAGGGGTTCATATGTTCCACCAGGTGTTTGCTAATTGCTGCTGGCTAGTCTGAAGGAGCTGAGTGGGGGCGGGGGGGGAGCTCCTCCCACAGTGGAGGAGGAGCTTTGGGTGAATAGGCTGTGCTTTGTATGAGGAAGCGTTTAGGCATCCTGAATGGGAGATTCATTATTTCCTAAAACATGCATGAAAGAATCGAAGTTCTTAAGTTATTTTGATGAGGGAACATTATAACATGATACAAAGCTCAAAAAAAGTTGATATGACATAACTTTAACAGAATCTCACTTTGAAAATGCTGAACTGTCCCTTTAAGGCCTTTGCAGTGAAAGGAGAAAACGAGGTCACATTGTTGCTTCTAACAGCAGCTCAGTGATTTTCTAAAACTAAGGCCTCCTTGTCCTCATTTTTCTAAAGTGCTTGAAAGGTCAGCAGCACTCTGCCTACACCAACAACTTTGTATCGTCGTCTAAACCTGGAGACTACACACCTTCCTGCTTTTAATTTCTCTTAAAAGAGAAAAGATGAACCTCTGTTACAGGCTGGTCAATTCTGTCACGGGACAAAAGGATGACAGCAGGGTTGGGAAGGAAAACACAAACAATGATTTCCGCAACAGCCCTTTAATCCCCCCGTTGTTAAGAACTGACAAAAGACCCGGAGGTGTTTCCACCAATGGACCCAGAATCTGAAGATTCAGGTTGAAGAAAAGTGGAGAGGGGAGGGAATCTTTTGTGTTTTAAAAAAAAAAAGGTCCTTTATCTGCTTTTGAAGTCAGTGAGACCTGCCAGCCTGCCTTTGTAAGCAGCCCCCATGTCCCACAGCAAACCAGCACCTCACTTTCATCTGCCCGTCATCTTAGGGGGCAATTAATGCCATTCAGGTCAGCCCAATACACACACACACACACACACACAGAGGGAGGGACGTGGTGGGAAGACTCGTCTGCTCGTTGGAGCCGTTGCTTGACGGCAGTTTAGTGCAGCCTCATTTGGAGAGCAAGAGGAAGCAGCGTTTCTCAATTTGTTAAAAAACTTTCTCTGCTGCTCTTTCTTACAAACGAGCGGCAAAGCCGCTTGCTTTGGCGACTCCAGGCCAGAAGGGGCTCCTTAAATGATCTTCACTTTTCATGAAGCATATAGATTTTTAAAAGTACTACTCATACACCACTTTAGCAATGAGACCATCTTGTAAACAGTGGCGCACCTGAGAGGAGGCCGAGGGGGGCCAAGGCCCTGACTTGAAAAGAAAAAGAATATATATATATATATATAGTTCGAGACAATAAAACATGTTCTTAAAACATTAAGCGTAATGATTAATTGTGATTAGTCACAATGCTTAAGAGTGATTAATCTGATTAAATATAAAGCAAAATCAGTGATTTTGATTGTAAAAAAAATCCCAAAATAGCGTAATCCTGGAGCGACTGATGAAAAGATGTTCAACATAACTTAGCTTAAAGAAATGCAAACACAGCTATTTCTTCATTTGTTAGCAGTTTGCTTATTGGTTTTATCAATACATTCTGACAAAAACCATTTGAGAACATCAGTGATCCTGATATGGCAGAAATGAACTCAACCATAAGAAGGCCCACAAACCAATTGCTGCTCAGGGTTCAAGGTTACTACAGTTCACTAAAACTAATGAAATAACAAAAACTGAAATTGAGAAAACATTTTTGTTAACTGAAATAAATAAAAACAGTAATTAATGAGGAACTACATTGTGGGTTTATAAAACTAAAACATACAGAAAATTGTAGCTATAATATCCTTCATTTTAGTGTTAATAATAATGATAATAATAATAATAATTATTATATTATTATTAATAATTATCATAGTGTTTATGAATATTTATTAACCTTTCAAGAAGCTGTTTACATCAGCTGTTGGCAAATCACGGCACATCCTCCGCAAAATGGCGACAGCGAAAGTTGGGATAAATCGCCTGAGACGATTATTCAACAATAATTGAATACATTTTTTGAAAACGGTATCATCTGTTGAGTATTCATTAGCCAATCAGAAGCGCTCTAGAATATTTTAACCTTTTTGAATTCTGCACCTAAACATTAACCAAAGTATGAAAGAACTAAAACTACTGCTATAACCTACCAGAACCAACAACAAAACAATATTTAACTAATATAAACTAGCAAACATTCTGGAAAACTAACTGAATTAGACAAAAACAAAAAGTCACAACAAAATAAAAGTAAACTACAATGAAAAGCACTAAGCTGTGAAAACCCTGCCCACGGCCCTAGAAAGTCAGTCGTCCGGCCCTGTTGATTTGGCTTCTGTTTACAGTCGAGGAGTGCGGAAAGCAGCAGCGCTGGTTCTTAATGAATATTTCACAGCTTGGAATGACAGCCCTGTGAGGAAGGTGTGTGATTGTGGCGCTTACTGATAACTCATGACCGGGTGAGGAGCAGGCTCAGCTTTTATCGCTTGACCTTTTCGCTCTTGGCTGTGGTTCCTTTTTTACCCCCATGGGACTCCCCGCTGTTCCTCCTCTAATACAGTGGCTCAGGCTCTGGCGTCTGGGGGGAAAAAATAAAAAAATGGCAGGGGAAATAAGACCTCCATTTGCATTACGTAATTTCATGCATTATTCAGCGCTTCGGAGAATCATTTCATCTAGACAACTCCTCAGAGGACGGCGGGGAGATAACTGTTAGTGACAGGACCGGCTCATGAAATGCAGAGCAACTTGAACCGTGCAATCTGCAGATATTACCCCGAGTATGAGCAGGAAATAGACACCGTTGCATCGACACACACCCGCACACACCCACACACACTGGAAAGCAGGATCTGGTCAAAGCTTTTGTGTCTTTTTCCCCCCTGGAATACGAGGATGCACGTCTTTAAAGTAGAAGCATTTTATTGTACCACTGATTGGTTGTGATATTTCAGAGCATAAAAGCATAAATACAGAAGATTGAAAAAAAAATATATATATAATCTAAGAGTTGATCTGCATCTTTCCACTGTATACACGAAACCACAGAGAGGCTTCCTACACACACAATTCATACATGTCCAGAATCCTCATTACTTTTAAAGTCTGGTTTTAGAGTATGAATGAATGAATGAGTCAGCAGATTGATGAACGTATGGATGGATGAATGAATAGGAGGGTCAAATGGATGGATGGAAAAGCAATAAATCAATTAATCACATGGTAAATTAAAATGAGCTTATTGTTTTTCTCTTTTCTCTCTTTCTGCCAAAAACTGGATGAGGAAGGTTTCCAGTTTGGTGTTTTGGTCTCAACTGGCCCCTTTTTTGAAGGACAGTTTTGTTTACAGACTTCATTTCATTTGTTGTTTCTGTTGCTTTTGTTTATTTATTTGGGGTAGTTAAAATGTCTTCCAGTTCCACTTTTAATTGTTGATCAGTAAAGTTTAAAGATCTTTGACAATGTGTTCTTGGATTATTTTGCCGTTGCCATTACTTGAAAACTATCTCAAAACGACAATATTATCATTTATCATGATAATTTCTGAGACAATTTATCGTCCAGCAAAAATGCGTCATTGTGACAACATTATGGATGGATTAAGCTTTTAATGTAAAAAATATTTTCTGCACACTGTTTCTCCCATCCATATCCAGACCAATGAAATATTTCTAGAAGCAATGGTAGAGGCGATGACGTCGCGTTCAGACGCGGTCTGATAATGAAGGTCTCTTTCGCTCTCCCGCTTGCCGTAGCCTTGTCAAACCGGAGAGCGGCGAAGGATTTTGTGTCATAATCCATCTCTTTTAATGAGCCACTTTCGTTTGAAAGCAAAAAAATAAAAAATAAAAAATTCACAGAAGCTGCAAGTCTATCACAAGGCGAAGGGGAAGCTGACAGCCCAATTAGTTCGATCAAACAGCCCCGGCAGCACAAACAGTGCGTTCTGTCGCAGTATGCAACCGGACATTGTTTCCATATTTTCCCACTAGTTGTGGTTTGGGAGCCACGGAGCTCTGCAGCACACACACACTTCTAATCAGAGACAATGGAGTGTGTTTCATTAAGCCAGATAATGGTGTGTGCATTTCATTACCATAGATAACTAGGAATATTTAGATGAGGGATGAGGTGCTCATAGAGCCCCTCTTGGTAGCCATGGTAACCTTGATCTTGGCAAACAAAAGAGTGGGGGAAGAATTGTTTGCTAGCAGACTGAGAGAGGAAGGAGCAGAGCCGAACGCGGTCCCAGGCCAGAGCAGTCGGGTTGAAACGTCTCTCTGTTGCATCCTCCAAAAAAAAAAAAAATATTAGAGACTCAGGTGACCGACGAGATCCTCCTTTGTTCTAAGACCATAAATATTCCCATCTCTCTCTCACACTGTAGGATACCCTGGGTAATCACATGCTAATGCAACCGTGGGCCAAATAATAAACTTAATCACCCGAATGTGGAAATGAGTGCACAATAAGAAAGCCTATCCATCCATCTTGGCCCGCTTCTGTGAATATTACAGTCCCCCAGCGTCCCTCAGCCGCTCACGCTGCCAGTCACAACCTGAATTATTCACTCTGAATTTTAAATGAAGATGCTCTCCGACAATAAGGCGAGCCTCCTGGTCCAAATCAGTACCCTAATGCTGACCTTGACCCCAGGAGATGGTTTTCATTCATCCCGCTGCGGAGCTGTCAGTCTGAGGGTGAGACGCCCGGGATTCTAGCTGCGTTTCCATTGACCATGTAGTCGCGCAATTTGCCGTTTTGAAAATAAATTTGTGTGTAATGGAAACACAAACATTTTGGGAAAAATCAAATTTTTTGATGAAAAGTTTTGCCGCTAGGATGAGGTGATGTTTTGAAACAGATTCGTTTTGCAAAACTACAATGGAAAAAATTTTTTGGACATGACCAACAAACGAAGAAGACGACAGGAAGTGGTGGGAGGATGACGGTGCAGCATGGTTTATAATGCCTTATCGTGTGAAAGAACTTAATTAAATCGCATGGTTTTTATTGCGTTTCTTATTTAATAGAAATACTGCAATTTGTAATGTAAAAACAGTTATTACTCTAGCTAGCTAACTAGCTAGTAGCTGCTACTAGCTAGCACCGTCTTCTGGCTGTTAACTGTGTTTCCATTGGACAAACTGGAATTACAGAAATAAATTTGCTTGGTAGAAGGCAGGTTAATTTTGAAACAACTGAAATGGCGCAACTTATTTTTAGTGAACAAACTTATTCACGTGTAATTTCCATTGCAGTTCTTACTTAATGCAAACACCACAATGATGAAATTGTGTTTTGTCAACATTGGCAAAGTTTTGCGCACATTCGTAATGAATATATATATACAAGTCTATCAGAATTAGTTGTTCTGGCTGACCTTTCTCTACTAGCATTGCTAAAAAACATATAACAGACGAAGCAAAAGAATTAAATGCCTCTCCATGACCGACACATGGACTTCAGCCATTATGTGAAAGCAGATAGGACTCCATATGGAGTTCTTTTCACCCAAAACCTTCACAATGACAGGAATGCAGTGCTGCTGTCAGACATCCGACTGTCTTCTAAAATGTGCTTTTAAACATTTATCCACCGTGGGTTCAGATTAGTGGAGAGCATGGAGTTTGCACTCACTAACTCGCTGCTTCATTTTCAGCTTCACTCATCAATAATTCAGGAATCTCAAATCTACAACTTTTTTTTTTTTTTTTTTTTTTTTTAGCAAATATAACATTATAACATTTTGGCTTGTGCTCAGACAGATACAGATCTACAGGGACCTCAAACAAAGCATGCTTTGTGTGAGCAATGCACACCTTTAATAAGGCTCCTCTGCCAGGTGTTCCATAATAAAAAACTCAGAGCTGAAAATTCAAAACTCCTTTTTTAAACAAGAAAACTTCACTTCATGTTAATTTATTTGCAGTTTGAACAACAGTAAGAGCTGAGAAAGGACCAACCACACTGCAAAAAAAGAAAGTCCTACCATTTTTGCCAATTAAAACTGGTAGGACTTTTAATTGACAAGCAACAGAGGCTTACCAATTAAAAATCTAACAACTAAAATTTTTTTTTTTTTTTAGATGAAGAATTTGACACTAGAAATTTCTAGTGCAAATATCTTAGTATACTTGGAATAAGACAGAACTAACAGGCTCCCTGGTAGCAGAGTCTGTCGTGAATGCTAAGGCTAGTTAGCATAGCCACCGCTGACAGCAGGTAAATGGTTTTCCTGTAACGGTAAATTGTTTCTCCTCCATTAGCACATTGAGTAGTGAGTACACAGGATTGATTGGCAGCACTAAGCCCCTCCTCCTGGCTCTGATTGTTTTTTTTTCTTCGGAAGCGGCGCATTTCTTCAGATGGTAGGAGTTGGAGGTCACAGATTATCTGTCTCATATTGTACTGTCACAACATAGTAACAGTTCTAACAAAAATGCAAAAAACAAGTTTTATAAAAAATGACACACTGCAGCTTTAGTAAGGAGGAAAAAATATTAGTTCCACTTATGGGAAATAATCTACCAGTGGAACTAGTGCTTTCTTAAAAATCAGTCTTACTGAATTATTTACTCAAAACAAGTTTCTATATCTTGTTGAAAAAAACATGTAAGTCAGTTTTGTCTTATTTGAAGTGTACTAAGACGTTTGGACTAAAACCACTTGGTGAGATGTTGTGTTTTTTCAGTGCAGTGACAAACAGGCACAACGGCGTCGACGCTCCTGACAATCTGAGCTTGTGAGTTTTCTAGGAAGCAGACTCCAGTCTTGGCCTGGAGTAACTGGATCAGGCTGTTTTGGCTCGACAGACTGCACCTCTCTCAGGGTGGCCCATCTGGCCAGCGCCCAGATTGCGGCGCCAGCCACCACCTCCTCTGCGCAGGGACCCATCTGCGGTCCTGTATGGGTATCGACCATTTCACTGCCAGGCCTGTCCCGACCTGCACATGGGTCCTCTGCTCTGTGTGAGCTGCAGATGGGACAGTGGGTCAACAAATAGCAGCTAAACCGTCTCTGGTTTGAACTTGCCTGCAGAACAGATGGGTGGAATTTACAGTAACTTAATGAATGACTTAATCAGGTTTTAGCTTCCCTATTTTCATACCATAGAAAGATTTAAAGTTTAATTTTGGTGCAAATTAAGATGAGATAAAACTTGGTTTGGACAGAAAAAAAATCAATTATTTTTCTATATTTTTTTTACTTAGCTAAACTAAAAGTTCTGGTTCACAATTAAACATAAACATTTTATTTATTTTACAATTATTGGCATCAAGTTTGTCTTTTTTTTATGTATATTTTTTTAGTCTTCAATTCAATTCAAAACTACATTATTGACCCCAGAGGGAAATTAAATGTTGCTCATATTAATTCAAGATTCACAAATAAACCCAAACTAAAATTGACTAAATTTTACAGTATATCTCATTGAATGTTCACAAATATTTCTGTTGCTTAAAAACTTTAATTGTCCAAATTTTTTTTTACTGTATATCTCCTGGTATATCCACAAACACTGACATGAAGTAGAAAATGTAGGAAAATCCCCTGGAAAAAGTCTTAAAGTTTCTATTAAGACAGAACATTTACCCACTTTTTATTTTTTATTTTTTTTTACAAATCTCTTTATTTTATTTATTTATTTATTTATTTTACAATACTATGATTTGAGCGAATATGTTCAAAATGTCAAATTGCACAATTTCATGGTCAACGGAAGTGCAGCTAATTAAAAAAACCCTCTTGTTTGTTGATAAAATGTTGTGGCTCTGGTTGAGGTGTTTTTTTTTTTTAAATTAGTTTATTTCACAAAACTGTCACAGAAAAACTTTTTCCGCGTCACACGAGTCACATGGTCAACAGCTGGACGTTGCCACTGGCGCAATCCACAAAGAAGACGACGAGAAGCAGTAGGGAGCATCATGGTGCGACATGTTTTTTTAATAACTTATCACATGAACAAACTTATTCACGTGATTTTCATTTTCTTCTCTGCACTTGTGAATTTTCATTTTTTTTCTATGCTTTGACAAAGTTTTGCACACATTTGTAATGTAAGCGCAGCTTTTGTTAACATTATATACACTGAATTTAATTTGAGCTCTATACAGCTGCACATGGTGTATGTTAATGAGTTGGATCTGCAACAATATGCCAGAATCATAAAATGTATGCAAAAAAACCCAAAACATTGTTTTAGTCATCGTCGTCTCCACTGGGCTAAAACCCCACAAGTGGACTTCAAACGACTCCCCGTCCACTCGCCTGGCTGCACAGTTTAAAAGCTCCACATGGTGTGCGGGGACAATGGCGGCTCTCGAAAGCACGGCGGTAATCAGGGCCGATGGAATTTTCCCTGCATCATTAAAAAGGGATTGGTGTGTTCGCTGCGTTCATGGGAAGCGCCGTTAGTTAACCCAACAAAGGTGCTCCGGCTGTGGACCCCCTGAGATGAAGGGCGTCCCGGGAGTTCAGCGAATCCACCTCTAATCCTCCATGCTCCATTGTACAGATATACTCTAAGCCCTTTGACTACTTCCAGCTCTAATCTGGGCAGATTTAGGTGAGTTAAACAAGTTTCTGATCCTGTTCTGCCCTCACTTCATGGTGACAAGTTCAGTTACAGGAGCTGCCAGCAGCCCAGGTCGCAGCCCAATACCTGCAAAAGACGTTTTTCCTACGAGTTGAAATGCAAGCCACAAACTTGGTGGGTTTTTGAGTCTAAAGAAAATTTGGGGGGGATTGTGACATTTGAAGAAAACTCAGTAAAACTGTCACAGTAGTCAACTCTTTATTTGCAGCTTAGGGTGTTTATCATACACAACAAGGGAAGCACAAAGTTAAAAACAGGAGTCAATAAAAATCATAAAAACAGAAAGATAAGGCTAAACATTGAAAAAACACAGTACTATAGGAAAGGCTATCATGTTGATGGTGAGACATTAGAAGTAAAAAGCATCAATTTTGGGGTGAAAATTGGTGTAAAAGTTCTTTAATCACACCAGTACAACAAAAGAAATTAACATAGTTAATAAAATAATTAACTATGCAATTACGACAAATTGATTGAATTGAATGTCATTAAGAGAAAAAAAAACAACAAAAAACATAAACTAGTACTTTTATATTACCTACCAGACATGAAATATTAGATGCAAAAATAGCATTTATTAAAAGTGCAACAGATGTATTAACTTAACATTGAGTTAAAATGGGGGGGAAAAAAATCTGAACTTTAATTTATTAAAGTGAAACAAAAAGCAAGTCTTGTCTCTCAGTCAGTTTTCTGAGGTCATTTTAACCCCCTCTGCCTTTACTCTGCATTGACCTGTAGAGATTTACCCCCCTGGGACGGGGACAGTTATTTTTCATTCAACAGGAATGGGAGCATTTTGCTGAGGGAGAGTCGAACTGTTTGATTAAGATAAAGGGTTGTACTCGAGTAACATCATCTTCTGTCTTCTGTCAGTGATATTTTGTGGTCTTAAATTATTTGTGTTCTTAATAAACAAACAAAAAAGTTTAATACACCATTCTGAGGTAATGAATCGTGTGTGATTTGTGGGACACATATCTTAGGTTTCATTCATTCATTCATTCAAAAAAATAAATAAAAACCAAACATTCCACATCTCCCGCCTCACTCAGCTCCTCCAGACTAGCGGTAGCAGCAACTAGCAAACACCCGGAGGAACGGCGAGGAAGTGCTTCTTTGTGCAACACTTGAAAGAGCGGTTGTAAATGGCGTAATGGAGAAGCGTTGTTGTGATGAAGGTTGAGTGTCGGAAAGAGCAGGAGCTTCTTAAAGAGATATGACCCAATTTCAAGGTATCAAGTTGTGAAGTCAATTGTTTTTACGTCATATTTGAGTTATACAGAATTTTTATAACAATACATTAAAAAGCACCTTAAAACCAAAACTAAAACACACAAGTGAAGACTATAAAGAACCCAAACATGTTTCTTTTGTTCATTTGTTCTTTGTCTCCAGTTGCGATTGGTTAATCGCGACTGGATCTGTGATGAGCTGTTTTGGGGCGATGGTGGCGACGGGCGTAAGAATTTGTCCTGCAATCGATGAGTTCAATCCCAGCTTCATCTGCCTCTGTCGTCGTGTCTTTGGGGAAGACACTCGGCCCACCTCGTGACCCCACTATCAGCATGTGAGTGTAGTGTGAAGTGCTTTGGAGTCCTCTGGACTTGATAAAACGCTGTAGAAAGACAGGCCATTTAATGTTAAGGAACACATCGTGATTTGCCACACGGCTCTTTGTTAGTCTATTTGGACAAATAGTAGCAAAACGCATTCAAAAAGACTATCCAGCTGGAAGAAAACAGGATTTCTGACACGTTGCCTAGACCTCTATTGACTGAGTTTAAACGTGCAAAAGAGAAATCCTCGACTCTGGGCTCGGATTCTATTCTGTCCTCGCACTTCAACCATGTCAAGAGGTTATTAAGTATATGTGGGTGAATACATGAATGTCTGGCTGTTTTGTGTGGCGGGGGGTTAGTGGGTGGAGCTTCAGCGTAAGTAATAGCAGGCTGCATTCAGCGAGCTGGGGGTCATGACAAAGCAGTTGACAGGCCTGAAAAACACCCCCTAATTTGGAGCTGACCTCGACTTGTTTAGCATTCCCTTTAGCTGCCAGTGACGACGACACGCGTCAGGCGTTCGGTTGACTCTGAGAGTGTGTGCGTGTGTGTGTGTGTGCAGATGGACGACCGTTGGGGATGCCCTCTGATATTCTCAAGGGAGGGAGCCGGAGGTCAGGGATCAAAGCCCCAGCCGCTCCGTCGACCCGGCAATACGTCCGGAGATACGGGATGAACTTGAAGTCGGCATTATGCAGTGGTTGTTGCAATTAATGTAGAGTTTATCAGAGTACCAAGTCGTGTAGCTTGCACCATGAAGCAGGGCAGCTGGCATGTGCTCCTAACACACACACACACGCACAGACACGAATGTGGACAGGTCTTTTAATTAAGGGATTGGTTAATTTCCTATTCAACTCGACAGTGATGAATGAGGAAGCTGAGCCGGCCCATCTTGCCCACGGCCTGCCGGGCCAGACAGCACTGCCGCCTGGGAGGCCTCTGGGCGCCATCGCCAAATCTACACATGGAGATTTTGTTTTGTAACCCTGCGGATGCTAGCATCTCCGCATTTACTGGAGGAAGTGTTCGAGATGTGAGCTTGGCACTCTGCAGCAGCCTGTGCGGAGGCCAGATGGTGCCGACGAGTAAACACAGAGAGACAATGGCCACTTTTTAACGTGAACAAAGCAAGGATTGTTTCTGCTACAGTTGAGATTAGCTCTTATCTCGGCTCCGCTTATCATGCCTTCTCTTAGTCTTCTTAAGTCACTCCAAAACTCCTAAAATGAATTTCTTAGGGTTATGAGTTAATTTACTAATTTGTTAAAGCTTTGCTATATTTAAAAAGCACAAAATCTAACAATAAATTGAATGCAGTTGCAAATAGGAGATAAGTACTAAGATGTAACACATGGTATGCCTGGCTCTGTTGTCTCTGGTGAAGACAAACTGACCACTTTTCCTCTCTTTCTTCTCCTACTGCTCTACAATTTAATTAATTAAGTAGTAATAGTGCTGCTCACCGATAACCTGCCTGCCATCCTAGAACACCTCGAAAATCTAGGCTTATTTCTTTCATTTTAATCTGTTTTTAAAGGAATTTCATCCAAACGATCAACAGAAAGTAGAGCCCGTATTTAAAGATTTCACAAATAAAAATCTAAAACGTGTGCCATGCAGACAGTCCAGCAAATCTTTTAGGTGTGTTTCTACTAGTTTTGCATATCTGCAGATTGATTTTATTTGCTCATTTAACTCGTAGAAACTAGATCTATCTTACTCAGATGGAACAGTGTTCTTGTGAACATCAGTTTTTAAGTCTAGGCTTTAGTTTGACAATAATAATAATGCATGAATACTGATATAAATACTCTGTTCACATTTCCAGCTTCCCTGAAGGAATCCCCACAGGATGATGCTGCCACCACTAAGTTTCTCTATTTCATGAGGACGATGTGATTTTTTGGGTTCTATGAGCAGATTCCCTTCGTTTTCACAGTAACTCTGTGTTTGTTGATCGGAAACAAACAGAATATATATGTTTGTGGTTGTAAACACTTTAAAAATAAAAACAGTGTCCTTTCTCTGCGTCTGGAATGAATTTTCTCTACTCCGCTTTATTTTCCTTTATTATTATGTACCTTTAGGGGTAATCTATCAAGCTCCCCAAAACTGCAAACACACTCTGTTCTCTTTATCAGCAGAGGTAGTCACCTTTTAAACTGTTTTTTTTGTTTGTTTGTGCCGATGCGGCCAGTTCATTGCCTCGACTCTACTGGCAGAAAACCATTCAGCTGCTTCTTGTTGACATTTTCCATTCAACTCTTCGTACGGCTAAATACTTTCCATTTTTGTTATTCTTACCTTCTTTGTTGTCGCTGAACAATTTCTTTTCTTTCTTTTTTTTTTAATGTATTTCCAGTCATGGCGGCCTCCCTGAAGCAGCAGAGCTGCAGTCGCCCCCACTATGCAATTTATCCATTGTGAAATGGCGGCCATTCATCTTTTAAATGCTCTCTCATGATTTCCTCTGCGAGCTCAGAGCCGGCGGTGACCTTGAAAACGGCCCGTGTGGCATATTGTGAAGAAAATGTATTCGCACAAAGCCGCTGGCATGATTTCCTTCAAGACTCTAGCTGTGAACTTGAATTGTAAGCAGGTATGCTAATTTTAGATGCTAATTTTAGATGCTAATTCTGGATGATGCTCATCTTTGCTGACGTTTCAGCGTGAATTTCGGTGAAATATTCCTACTTTGTGGAATTTTGTGAAATTTGTGCCCAACAACCACAAATAAAATGTCTTTAATTTTGAATCTACGTTTTTAAAAAATGTAAAAGTTTCAGTACTTTTTCTAATATGGGTCCCTTTCCCGCAGCCTTCAGGTCAATTATCAAACTCCCTTTTTTTCATTTTCTTGTTATGTTTTGTGAGCCTGTCTAACCGGGCCTTGTCTGACTGACAAACACAGATGTGGCCCGCTCCGTTTTAATGCATATTAATGAAGTTAAACGGCCCGCTGTAGAGATGAGACAATGGGGCAAGAGGAGGACAAAGCCATGTACTCTGATGCTTTACGTGGAATGACTCATTCATAAGGGAAAGAGGAATAGTTGAATAGATTGTGTATATATTTAACATTTCTGTGTGCTACATTTTTTTCAAAAATGTTTCCTTGTGATGCAGTGTGGACACTTCTTTTAATTCAATATTTTTCTTTAATTATCCAAATCCTCTCTCCTTGGTATTAGATGGCACTGTTAGTCTTATTTTGACACAGATTTTCTAAAATTTTATTAAAATTAAATACTTCTTAGTAACAGACAACCAGGGTTAATGTAATGCAAGCGAATTCTCCCGTCGCCTCTTTCATCCTCAGTCTAAGTTTCACACAGGAGGACAATTGGTGCTGCGCTGCCTCCAACTTCAATTTCCTGTGTAAATAACCAGCAGCTATTTGTGTGAATAACTGTTTAATGGAAACTTTATGACCTTTGAAAGGTTAATGAAACAGCGTTTGCATAACGCTGGTGAGAGTTGTGTAAAGCAGAGGTGTGTAGAAACAACTTAAACAGTAACATTTACTTGAGTAACTTTTCAGACATAAAAAATACTTTTCTAAGTAGTTCTGTTATGTTGTACTCTTACTTTACCTAAGTAATATTCTCACAAGTATTGCTTGTCTTACTTGAGTAAAATGTCTGGGTGCTCTACCTACTGCAAGTAACTTCACTGAATGAAAATAAATGTATAACAATACACCAGATAGAGACATACAGCCCACAGTTTATGGTAAAGTGAGACATCTTGTTTGTACACACAAGCTTTGTGTTCATATTTTCTATCTGCTGAGCCTGCTGTGCTATTTGGAGGATAAGTGAATTTACAGTAAACATCACATATTGTCACTGAAAATACTTTACCCTGTTCACTCTCTCAAGAAACACAATTTGCTCTTAATTTTATATTATATACAAAAATAATATCCTCTCTATGCTAAAGCTGGGCAGATCGATCCAAAACTCTGATAATATTGATACCCCATTGATATCAGTATTGGATCAAATTTCCTCTTGAAATGCTGTTTTTGTTTTGTTGTAGTTTCTCAATTCTACCTCAAAAAAAATTTGGTTTTGATTTTCTCTCAAATTATGACTTTATGCACTTTGTTTACTTAGTGAAAAAAAATCCACGTTTGTTTCATTTTTCTATTATCATGTTAATATGTTTGTTAAAACATTTTGTTGACATAAACTTTGTCTGAATTCTGTCCAAGCTCTCAAAGCAATTCAGGAGTAGAAACTACAAAAACACATAGAGGTCAAAAGTGTGATGATATATCAAAATGAAAAATAATAAGAAGTATCGGTATTGGTATCAGAATTGGCGATACTGGCATTGTATTAACTTCGTATCAAATCGATACCAAAATATGCAGCATCCCACATCAAATACTTTTTAACTATTGAGTACTTTCTAGTTTTTACTTTCACTTTAGTATAAAAGTGTTGAAGCAGAAATACTTCAATGTTTTCCCTTTAAGTTAAATTCTTTTTTTTTTTTAAATAGCAGATTTCTACTGCGTACAGGGCGATCACACATAGAGGGAAGTTTTCAGCATGATTGTTACAGAATGGTTGTGGTGTTGTGGATCCTCCTATGGGGGCCACAGAGTAAATCAGTTTGATCTAAGCCACGCCCCCTTGCTTTATTCCTGGGAGTTTATCAGCGCCTACACGCTCAAAGCTCAGCAATCCAGACTCAACAAGAGAGCAGAGAAGAAGAAGAAGAAGCCTTGCAGGCTCCTCATGCTCACAAACGCAGCATCCCAACTATTTCTTCTCTCCTGTGGACATTATTAAAACCCCGCAGCTCCGACAGGATGGACTTCTTGGACATGCGCTCACCTTACGACTACACGTTTAATTTCTGGAACGACTACCTCGGGTTGTCTACTCTTGTCGCCAAAAACAAGATCAACAGCCCGATCTGCAACCCGAACTCCATCACCGAGTCTCTGAAAGCGACTCTGGGTTTGGAGGACGACTCCCCGGTTTGCTCCTGCCTCGTCGGCCAGGCCAGAGACGCGGACGGAGCCCTGGACAGCTGCTGCTGCTGCGGGGCGCCCGCGGGCTCCCCGCCGATCTCCATCTACGACCTGAAGGAGCGCATCTCTCTACTCAGACCGTACGAGCAGCTGGGGGGCGGCGAGTCCCCCGCACACGGTGGGAGCTTCGCCGCCTTCGACCTGTTCTCCGCCGAGCGGCGGCGCAAGCAGACTCAGAGGGGGAAGCCAGAGCCGAAGGTGTGCGTCTTCTGCCGGAATAACGGCGCCCCGGAGGAGGTGTACGGCACCCACATCCTGAAGACGGCGGACGGGCGGGTCCTGTGCCCGATCCTCCGGGCGTACACCTGCCCTCTCTGCAGCGCCAACGGCGACAACGCGCACACCATCAAGTACTGCCCGCTTTCCAAGGACCAGGCTGGCCAGAGGGTCCCCAAGGGGGCCAGAGCGTTCGGCAAGAGACTGAAGATATTTTAAGCAAGAGCAGGAAACAAAACAAAAGAAGAAGAAGAAGAAGCTGAAGTTGCACTGGAGTTAACAGAGAACGACTTGAAGAGTATATCTTTTCTATGTTTGCTCTGAAATGCTTTGGTCTATATATTGTAACTGTATGAGCACATAGTTTACTCCCGGACGCATTGTGCGTCATAGTCACCCCCTGCCCAGCACTCTAACGATAAGAACCAAAGTACTGTCCAGCTCGACCTGTGAATGACCACTTCCATGCTGCCATGTGAAGTCAAACAGACGGCCCTGTGCATGAGTCCAGCTCAAACGGAAGTGAATATGCAGCTCTCTCGCTCTCTCTTTCTGTCTCTCTCTCTCTCTTTCTCTTTCTCTTTCTCTTTTAGGTGAATGTCTGTAAGGAGTCTGATGCAAACACTTCCTTACATTCAGCACATATTTTCCTGAGATAAACTCGTTTT
This sequence comes from Brachyrhaphis roseni, assembly GCA_903066815.1. NCBI lineage: Eukaryota > Metazoa > Chordata > Actinopteri > Cyprinodontiformes > Poeciliidae > Brachyrhaphis > Brachyrhaphis roseni. Next base: position 14,329 of record CAEFZY010018821.1, on the reverse strand, counting down.
GGTTTTTTTTCTACCAAAGGAATACACTTTTATATCGAAACTTATACCACGAAGTGATTTTTTTTCTGGACTGTTTATATTGTTGGATGTCTTATATTCTATGTGGGTTGCAGTGATTACAAATTTAAGCTATTTGTACAATAGAGGGGGAACAAAAATTAACATGACAAGCAATTTTTTGTTGTTGCCCAAACTAGTTCCCCTTGATGTCCAAGAATAATGAGAGAAAATTTGTTTTTTTTAATGTGTGGGGAAAAAAAAAAAGTGGATTCTTGTAAATGTATAAATAATTTTAGAGATGAAAAGCTTGACATTCCAAAGTCTTTAAGTGTCAATAGAAACGTTTTATGTACTTATTTTTTACCTGATGTGTCACTGGGGAATATATTCACTGTTAAAAACTTCTAAATAAAAATGTGATTTGCAGATAAGTTTGACTGCATGACACTTTGTAACTTTTTGAAGAGGTCAAACATAAAGAGAGCATCTATAATGAGCTCTCTTCAAAAACAACACAAGTTGCCCCCTAGTGCTCAAAGCCTTCAACAGCAACATTGCTACAAATTAAGATGTTTGAAAAGCCTTAAAATAAATTCATCTTTTAATGCAATAATATGATTTCACACACAAAAACTTTGAAAAACCCAACCTTTAACTTGAGTATATTTGTTTATTGGAAAACAAATCACATGTTAATAAACAAATGGCCACATAGCATAACGATTTGCAATAAAAATGACAAAGTAAATGTAACCAAATCAGATTTTCTTATTTAGAATATTTTTTTACTGATTTTTTAAGCTTTTGGGTGCAAATTTGATTCGACTCATATCTGTATTTTTTTCAGCAATTAGGCTCGACAGTGACTCGTGTTTATTTTGTAAACGGTGGAATATAAAGTCAGCAATGTGCAAACTTTTTACCATGCGGGAAAAGATTGTCAAGTTCAAAGCAACTTGACGTTTTATTTTCATAACATTTTTTAAATTATTTCTTGCGGAATTAAAAAAAATATGTATCTGCTCAATAATAATCTAAAAATGCAATATAGTCAGATTTTTGTAAAACATGGATCTGGATAGCATTTTCTTTTTCTTTTGTGGTGGATGATTTTTTTCAGGCTAGAGAACTTTTTTTAGTCTAAGCTCAGCAACAAGAGGGGTCAGAGGTCACGAGTTCTTATAAAGGGGTTGCTGTACTTTTCATTGAGGAACAGGGTTGTACCTGTAAACTCAAGACTCATTACTTTTACTGGAAAGCTGCAGGCATCCTGTTGAAGATGAGACTTTATTTATCTTTTAGTACTTTTATTAGGTTTTGCCCAGTTTAGTTCACACCAAGCTGCCTTTGTTTGTGGTTCTATAAAGTACATTGATAAAAGAAAGTTCACCACTTAGGTTATTTGTTACATAAATTGTGCAAAGAAGTTTAAAATTGTGCAAAAAACAGCAGTAGACTAAATCCTAAACATCAAAGTTAACCTCAGTATCTTAAATGAAACAAATACAAATTTACATGACCTACCAGTAACCTCCTTCCAAATTTGTCATGCAACATCCTATGATGAATTAGTTAAATACAACTCAGTTTAGTATTTGTATGCATAATCCAACAAACAATATCAAACTTTCACATATTATTTACTTACTTTACACACAAAGTTTTCCTGAGTAGCTTAGCAAATAAAAACGACTGGAAAGTTTTTACTGCTCTCTCACAATCCACCTGCACTCAATTTCTACACTGTGCTGTGTCTGGAAAGTGCCAGAAAATGTAGGTTTTAATCAGTTCTTGTTAATTGTAATAGGAAATTGGGGCAGCTAATAATGGCACAAAGCAGATTTTCATGTACAGACGTACATTTCTAGTTTTTTTTTGTTATTTTGTTTAGACTGCTCTTGCTAAAAAGTTGCTGGACGTTTGTCTTTCTATCTACTACAAAATTCAGATGTGTGCAGAAACCTGGATAATAAATGGGGGGGAATCTGTTCCACCTGACATTTTTTAATTTAGGGAGATTTTATTTGTAAAAAAACAAAAAACAAACAAAAAACAACATAAAAACACATTGTCAATTTATATCAACCGCCTGTGCTGGCTGGCAATTTTTAAAGGAGTCTGTCCAGTTCAGCCGGTAAAGCAGGGGTAGTATCATGCTGTGGGTTAGATGGGTCTACAAATTATCGACTAAAAGTGGCTGAAAAGCATTTTGAGTTCCTTAGATTTTGATGTGTTTTCTCCACAGTAATACCACACAAAATCATACAAAAACATTTGTGGTTTCAATGAAATCTAAAGAAAAATCAAGGGGTGTTTAAACTTTTGTAAATCAGTGTGGTTCTGTTACATTACATCGCCACGCTTCCCTTTAAATACACGACTCATAAGTTGTTCAATTCTTTTTAAGTTCAACAGGATGGAAAAAAAGTCAGAAAGAGGTCTTAGCGAACATTTCTGACAACTTTACACATGAATTCCCTTTTTCCTGAACGACAAGACTGAATTGTCTTGAACTGAATTGTTGCCTCAGTACCACAGCAGCACCAGTGTTGTATAACGGCGCCATCTGCTGGCTCATTAGTTATTAAAATATTAATATCTGTCAGGTTTAGAAAATTTACTATACAAAGTTCTGAAAATTACACTTTGTGGCTTTTCTCTAATATATTAAATTTTCAAATTCTTACTCAGATGATTTTTGGTGACCTTAGTGATGCGCACAAACTCCTCTATCGATTAAAACCTGCACTGATAAATGATTTTCCCGTTCAGTGTCAAGAGGTCAATGCTTTGCTGAGCAACACGACAAAGACAGAGCGACTTTGACAACATGTTCAGGCAACGTTCATCAGTCTGGACATGCCCACCGATAAGTCTGTGAGCTCCTACAGTGGATCCTAGCTGTTCACTGCTTCCCCGTCAACAAACAATGATTTATTCGTTCACTTTGACTCTTTGGTAAATGGATAAACAGCAGGGAAGAGGGGGAGTTCTGTGTATCAGCAGGTACAGCTTGTAGTTTCTTCATCGGTCGTGCCTCCCACGCGCTGGCGGAGTCAGGACAGCTGAAGAGCGTCAGTGACTCATCAGTTTGCAACCTAATTAGATCAAATGGATATATCTGGACACCTGGGAAACAGATGACATAAAAGCAACATGAAAGGGCATTCACAGCAACGTGGACGCCAACAAAGTTAGAGATCGTATAAACAGAAAAAAGGTTATCTGAGGTTTAAAAAATAAGAACTGGATTCTCTCTTCTATCAACACATTTAAAGACGAGGCAGAATATCTATTAAAAAGTCAAAAGTCAACTGTTGTAAGAAAATAGCTACATGTAAGTAATTTTCCAAAAGCTTCCCTGCTTTGCTGTCTCGTTTTATCTTCTATGTACCTACTGTTTGAGATGTTCATTGTACCCTGTAGTAAGAAAAGGTCCCGAGTTTGATTCCCACAGTCCAAAAATATGACTGTCAGGTTAATTGGTCTCTCTAAATTGTCCCTAGGTGTGACTGTGTGTGTGCATGGTTGTTTGTCATGTCTGTCTCTCTGCTGCCCTGCAACAGACTGGCGACCTGTCCAGGGTGAACCCACCTCTCTCCCAGAACGTTAGCTGGAGAGGCACCAGCACCTCCCGACCCCACTGGGGACAAGGGTGTAAAGAAAATGGATGGATGGATTGTTCCATCTAGCATGCCAGCCATTTGATTAAGGTGTGTTAGACCTAAATTCAATTAATAAACTGTAAGAAAGTCTTGGAAAAGAAGCTCTCCATCTCCATTTTTATACATTAGAATGGGTGAAAATGTCCACCTCTTAATGATAGTCCAAAGGACTTGCAGATATCATTGCATTAAAAGGTGGTCGACACTTTCACATTTGCTGTTGATCGATTTATTTCCCATAAGCCTGCAGTGACAGAAGGAAACGGAGAAAAAATAAATGATAACCAAGAAAAAAATCTACAGTAAATGAGAGCTAAATGTTTTCAAAGTCCTCTTAAAGGCAGAATCCATGATCATCGGCTCTGGCTCTCGCTGCCTTGCAGAGAGAGAGATTGAGAGAGAGAGTCTGAAAACCTCCTCTCTCTTCACTGCAGAGGCTTGCTATTGGACTAGCAAATGCTGACACCAGTGATGTTTCTCTGTGGAGGAGGAGGGGGGAGCAGGCTCACTCTATAAAGGCTCCGGATCTGCAGCATCACTGAACTGGTGCAGTGCAAAACGCACACTCATCCTCACCGATGGTGTGCAGAACAAGGGGGACATAAAAAAAAAAACCTTCCGAAACTAAAACATACATCTTTTTCTTAAAACCCTAAAAAAACCACAACAAAAAAAAAATCATCATGAGCTACGAGTCCTTCTTCTCCCACCGACGTCCTTGGGACAGCTACAAAGGCTCCCGACCTACCACCAAGTCTACCATGTCGTCCTCTCTGTACTCCTCTCCCCGAGCTCCTCCATCTGGAAAGAGGATCCTAAAGACGACATCCTCTTTGCTGCCGGACGGCTCGCAGAGGATGGATCTGGTTCAGGTGAGCTCCATCAACACCGAGCTGCTGGAAATGCGGTCCCAGGAGAGGGAGCAGCTTGTGGACCTGAACGACCGCTTCGCCACTTACATCGAGAAGGTGAGGCACCTTGAGCTCCAGAACCGAGCCCTGCTGGCCGAGTTGGACGCATTGAGGAGGAGGCAGAACGACCCGTCCCGGCTGCAGGCGTTCTATGAGGGGGAAGCTCGGAGTTTGAGAGCCATGATCGACTCGGAGAACAACGAGAAGATGCAGATGGAGGCAGAGAGGGACTACCTGCGGGACGTGTACGAGCAGATGAAGGAACGCTACGAAGACGAGGCAAGGTGCCGTCTGGATGCCGAGGAGGGCCTGCAGAGGGCCAGAGAGGAGGCGAGTCGGGCTGTCCTCTGCAACTGTGACACGGAGGCCACCGTGGTCTCTCTGTGTGACGAGATAGTCTTCCTGAAGAAAGTCTTTGCAGAAGAGCAAGCGGAGCTCCAGGCCCAGCTGCAGATGGCAAACATCAGCGTTGACGTAGAGTTGTCCAGGCCTGACCTCTCCACCGCCCTGCGGGACATCCGGGCGCAGTACGAGCGGCTCGCCAACAAGAACATGCAGGCCGCCGAGGACTGGTACAAGAGCAAGTTTGTGAGTGTGGCGGAGATGGCCAGCAAGAACAACGAAGCTGTCCACGCCATCCGGGAAGAGACTATGGAGTACCGGAGGCTACTTCAGTCTCGTTCATCTGAGATTGAAGCTCTCCGGAATGTCATCAACTCCCTAAACAAGCAACTGGAGGATTTGGAGGACACACAGGCCAAGGAGGTTGAGAAATACCATGTAAGAATGAGTCTGTACCAGAATGATATATTATGACTATAACTTTTCTATCATTTGTGATGAGGTGCTGTGTTTTTTCTATTTGTAGGTGAGGATAAGTGAACTGGAGCAGGACATTACTGAGGCGAAGCAAGAGATGGCGCGCTACCTGAGAGACTACCAAGACCTGCTCAACGTCAAGATGGCCCTTGACATTGAAATCGCAGCGTACCGGTGAGACATCATTTTGTTTGCTCTAAGTAAGCAAACTCACTCACTATGTTGTATCCCATGCATATCCTCTGTTTGTCTTTTTTTCTCTTTCAGTAAACTCTTGGAGGGGGAGGAGATTCGACTGACTTACCCTTCCCTTCCAGCTCTAAATTAAAACCTAAACGTCATCTGCATACCGTAACACTGATATCTTCAGAAACCCAGCCCCTTTTTTTCTCTTCCTTAAATGTTCTTCCCCAACATTCTTTATCTCCCTCTCACCTTTCCTCTAACTTCAGTCTCTCCAAAATAACCATTCATCAACTCTTCCAAGAAACACACCAAACACAGAAACTCATCTCTCTCAAGACGGCAGCGCCCTTGTGCTAAACAAGAGGTCCATAAGAAGTCCCCCTTCTTCTACACACGTCCTGACACCACACATCATGAAGATGGCGACCTGTCCAACACAGAGTGGCTGGACTGTATTAGTTACGTAACAACAGCAGGTGGCAGTTTTGCTTTGGCTGAGTTCCTCTCCATTAAGGCAGGCTAAGGTCCAAGCAGCAGCGTTAGCCACTGGACTTTCTTGATCCCTCTGTATCCGAACATTTGACCAGCTGTTTGTGAAGGAGGCGGAAAGAAATCCAGTCATCTTTCAACGCTTGGATCTTATCTGCCGCATATTTTTTTCCACCTGGAACCCAACCAATCAGTGAAGCAATGCCCTGCATCCGGTTTTCCGGTCATAATTTAGAGGCGGTAACTTTAAACATTTCTTTTAAACTGATGACCACACGACCTACTCTGTTCTATGATATGGTACTACAAAAATTGGGTGAATCTGCTCTTTGTGACTGGATAATTGGCTCTTTGGATGTATAATAAACTACCCAACTTCCAGACATGTAAATGCTATAAAATTTTGAGAGTTTTCTCTTGAGGAATTGTTTGTCTCATAGACGATTTGTGCCAAATTTGCTCTACAAAGTCATTAAAAACTAGAAAAATCTCAACATGACAGCTCTGTCTAAGGGAGACCCTTGTTCTTTGTCGGTTGATTTCGGATCTAGACCTGTGAAAACCGTACAAAGTCGGCACCATAACGATCGGTGTCCTTGTCCTTGTAACAACCAACAACAAGCTGAATAAACACATAACTGACCTGCATCTCTGTATTTGTGTTTTAATTTATATCTAAGACATCCTTACAAGGTATCCAGGCCTAAAGTTTAATTTTAAGTTTATCCATATTCCAAACCATGAAGATAAAAGAAGACATATGCATCTTCTGTTTGTCACCTGACTGAATTATCTGGCACGAGAAACATTTATGAAATTTCTGATTCATATGTTTCATGCAATGTACGGCACCAGAAACATTTCTCAAATATTGTGCTTAGCAAGAGAAATTTAGTAAACTACAATAGTAAAGCATCCTACTTGCATCTCTTCCCACTCATAGTGTTTGCACTGAAGTACTGACTCACCGAAGAACTTATCGATTTGTACTGAGTTGACAGACGGCCTGCAGCATCATAAATAACTTCTAACAATAACTCTAAATCCAGAGGAAAGAAACAGAATGCACAGTTGACTGCAGATGCAGCAATATGACGACAAGAGTAAGCAACTTTTTGATGCAGTTCACTTCACTTAGGGAATTGAAAACATCAGCACAGTCCTTCAGCTGTCACAAGGCACAGACATTGTAACAGCAGAGATGTTTCCCTGAAAGAAGAAGAAAGCATGATTTTTTTCCTGTGAGTAATAATAAAAATAACACCTAACATAGAAGTTATGATGGGTCAAGAACAACTTGATACCATTAAGAATATGCACCCCATCTGGATATTTATAAACAATTTTTGGACTAAAATGTACTCTCTGTCATACATCTTTCTTTGTATCTAACCCGTCAGTTAGACAGAATGCCATACAATGCATTAGTGTTTGTTTTTGTAACACGAAACCCCCTCTTCAAAAATATATTTTCTCAAATATTTACACAAAATACTTACATTATGCTGTAGGTGTAAAGATAAAAATTACTGTTTCGGATTTTTTTTTATTTTTCCATAATATAAAAAACTTTAATATATTAAACTAAAATGGTGAATAAAAATAAAAGTTCAAACATTCGACAAAAAAATATTCAACATAAAGAGCTAGCTCGAGTTTTAAACAATACGAAGCGCAATACATCAGCATCACCGACAGGTGGCAGTAAAAGAAGCAGCAAAAATCCGTCCTTTAATTACTTCCGCTTGTCATAGGACACAAACATGGCTGCCGTGTTGTGTCTCTAACGCTTTCCTCTCAATGTTAAATTTTGTTGTTAGTTAAACACTGCGATACTTTAAATTATCAGGAACAGATACTAACTAGGTCTTAACAGCTACCGACATGTTCCAGGTCATCGGGGGACGGAGCGTCCAGGCTGCCCGGCTCCTCGCGCCCAGGAGCGCCGTGCTCGTGGAGGCTGTCCGGGGCCGAAAGTCCCGGACCGACCCGGTGGCCAAGTCCAAAGAAGGACGGATTAAAGTGCCTTCACCCGTCGACCCGGTGGAGATGGTGGTGCTCAAGGAGAGATACTCGGAGTACGAGCTCATCATGAGGGCGCTTCGGTATGTTTAACCTGGAGGTCAGGGGTCACATTCCGGTCAGAAACACTGAATTATGTCAAGTTAATTACTGTTACACTAACCCGAAAATTAATGCAGGATGACCAGATTTACCAGGTATTTTGTGCTTATATTTTGCATATTGCATTAAAAACACACGCATCACTCATTATTAAAATTTGGACAAAAGTATTTTTACATATTTATTCCCACATTTAGAAAGTAAAGTTTAATTGGGTTCATTTCGGTGGCTCAGTTGGAAGCTGTTCTCCTCGGTGAGGTGGTTCCGGGTTCGATTCCCGGTCTCTGCCCCTGTGCTGTGTGTCTTTCCCTTCTCTCTCCTATTTCCTGCCAATTTACTGATTAGTAAAGACCAATAGTATTTTTTTAAAAAGGGTCAGTTTCTCTTTAACGTTCATTAGTGCACCAGTCAGGTTTTTTTGTCAATACAATTTCCGTTTTTAGATCTGACCAAAAGATTTCAGCTTCAACAGATTCTGATTTTTTCCCCCATTTCAATAACTATTGCACGTGCATCAGAAAAAATGTCCTGCATGTTATTTGACCCAGTAGTTTTAAACCCAACAAGAAATGAAGGAATTACAAGATTGCCACTATTTATATCTGTCAAATTAAAAAAAAAAGTACATGATGCTGGCTTGACTCTTAAAATGGTGTTCATTTGTCAGGATGGAGTTCAGGGAGGGGGTGCTGCGCAAAAAATACGAGGAGGAGATGGGCTCCCAGGCTGAACTGAGGGCAAGGCAGGAAGAAGAGGAGCATCGCGCCCTGATGGACTGGAACAATCAGGAAAACCTGCGGATACTGAAAGCCAGGTAGGGAAGACCGAAAAGAAATGATTCGAGATTAGGACGCTGTCTGTTTCAGTTAACCAACTCGGTTCAATCCTCTCATGTTAGAGTATTAAGGATCCAACAGGAAGAGGAGGAAGCTGAGAGGAAAAAAATGGAAGCCGCCATTGAGCGGGAAGAGAAGCAAGAGGAGTTCATCAGGCAGAAAGAGGAAGAGATTTTGAAGCTGCAGGTAAAAACATCTCTCACACACACAAGGCTCAGTTATAGTCAGTAAAATAAACAATAAGCCAGGAGAAAAAAAGTAAAACAAATCAAATATTAAACTCCAGGTAATCTCACAGTGATATTTGTTTTGAATGCTAACAGGAGGAGGCTAAGAACTTCGTCACTTTGGAGAACCTGGATCAGCGGATCGAGGAGGCGCTGGACAATCCAAAGAATTACAACTTTGCCGTCGACAAAGAGGGGAAAGTGGTCAAAAGGACAGTGGTGCAGTGAAACGGCTGAGTTCACGTCTGTGTGTGTGTTTTGTTTTTTTCCATCGAGACTCAGATTTTGTCATCCATTTTATGTTTTCTGAACGCCACTTCATGGCTGCACCTGGAAGTGTATATCATTGTAAAAATGTTTTTTTTTTTTCAACATAAAAGTATAAAAACATGATATGTAACATACACATCAGACTTTATTAATTTCTAAATGTTAAGCATGATCTGTCAGAATATGTCAGATATTTGTAAAATAATTGACATAATCTTATAACTCTATTAGGAAACAACTGCACAAAATGCAAAGTTTTATCTTTTTGTTCTAGTTTTGTCAGTTTTTTTTTTGTCCTACTTTATAACTTGGAGAAAATTAGTGAACATCTTCAAGACAAAGAAACAGCAGATGTAGAGGAGCTTACAGACTGAACAATTTCTGAATAATCATGAAAAACAACTTAAGTTCTTTATAGTAAAAGTTTTCTTGAAGTTTAGTTTGGCAACGCAACCCAAACACTTCCTGCAGTTCTTCTGTTTGGACGCTAAGAGGCGCTCTACGACCTCAAACCAATACAGACCAGTTCATCGACAGCTCTCTGCTAATCCTCTATCAGGCTAGGTTAGCATGTTTATGGGATGAGGATGATCTGAGGTAACCCTCCAGAAACCTGCCTCAGCCTCTGAGCAAATCAATAACGCCTTTAATCCCAGGTAGTCAATGAGAACGGGACTAGAAACCCTTTCATTTTGTATTTATACAACATTAGACAGATCTAAACTGGATTAGAATGACTTCTTCTCTTACAACAGGTGGATGATAATACCGCTGCTTCATACTGGTGTTAGTAATCTGGTGTGAAGCTGTGCACACGGTTAATGTGATTGGTAAGAGAGGTTAATTGGATTGCCCCTCCGTTGTCACTGAAGACTGGGATTATCAGTGGATTGGGATGAACCCATGAACAACCACAGGAACTCGCACAGTCAGAACATCACTTCTGTTTAATCACATTCTGAGCTCTCAACATAGGGTTAAAACAGAAAACTGATTATATATATAAAAAAATGCAGGATTATCATTCAATTGAGCTTTATTTGATGCAACAGGTGTGGTTATATCAGCAATACATACACACATCTTCATGTTTTTTTTCTGCTAATGCAGAGGAACGTCTGTGACTACGAGGAACGTCTTTGACCTGGAGAGAAAACATGCTGATAAACGCATACTGGAAATAAATACATTCACAAAATACTGCAGCAGTTCCAACATACATGAAGCTCAAATTTGCATAACCAGAAGTGGGATGGGAGACAGAAAACCTGGATGTCTTTGTAAAGGTTTGTATTTAAATTACATTTACCTATCAAATTGTAGCAAAATGCTTACTGAAGTAAAACAACAGGTCACTGTACAGTACATAGTTTGGCAGCATTAGTACACTGACAAAATGCATCTTGGTAAATTTGCTCCCTTCCTGGAGTTACAGTGCCTTGAAAAAGTAGTTCTACCATTTAATTTTTCTTGTTGAAAGCAGAAACTCAACCAGATCTAAATATGAGTTTATTGGGTTCCATGTTTGGACTTTGCATACTAAAGGCAAATAAATCTTGTTATACGTTTAAAACCAAAACATTAAAGCTTCATTCAGGCCTTGCAACTAAAACATTCAATAGAGGACTGTACATCGTGTCAAACATCGACTGTAAAACTATAAAATCTGAATTTGTATAAAAAAAAGGAAGTACAAACTCACATTAAACTAGAGGACATAATCATAACCATTTGAATATTCAAGTATAAAAACACAACTATGAAGGAATAATATAGGGATTCATGTAAGCACCTGAAAACAAATAGAAATACGGAGGCATATTTTTATTCATCCATCCCACAATGGAGGCGTCTATAGTTAGGAGATCCTGTTGTTTATCTGTCCGGGGTATTTCTCAAATCTTTTCTCTGCCTCCTCACTGAATGCGTCGCCTGGAAGACATTAGAAAGGTGGCAGCTTTAGTGAATTTCAACAAGTTTTACATAAAGTTTGAACAGTGTGGCTGTTCCTGATGTTACCGATGTGACAGTTGTGGAGCCAAATCCTGTGTCCGTCGTATTTGCAGTTGCATTTCATGCCGTTGTTTGTGAAGTCGCTCTCGGCCACTTCGTAATTCGGATTGATCACGACCTGAACGGGCGAGAAAAAGCAGAGGTAGATGACGAAGACTGGCTACTCTGAAGTAATCAATTAAAAGTTTCAACTTTTAAAATTTATCTCAATGTCATTGAGAGATCTTTGTAGAAAGATCCTGAACTATGACAACCATGTGATGTTGAATGAGACACCGGCTTAGACTTCAAGGACTGTCTATAGTAGGGATGCAACAGTTGCACTTTTCTGGCCGAATACTCGATCTTTAAAAAAGATCCTTACTGATATCAATGTTTTGATTTTCAGACCAGAGAGATGAGATAGGTTTCATATGAAAGTATCGTCCGATTGTCGATCACCCAAAATTAAGGAGCCAATTTATTGACAGATTGATTTATAGGTGCATAATGACCCATTGAGTGCCCTTCACATTGTATTGACAACACATTCAATATCACACAGAATATGGATGGTCTCAAACTATGAGGTTCCCCAAGGCTCAATACTCGGTTTACTACTCTACCCCCCCAGTTCAAATATCCTTCTAGCAGGAGCTAGCCTGGAACAGCTGCTGTTGAGTTGATGGTTTGTAGCCAGTGTGCAACTGTGTCGCTTAATCATCAGAGAATTTGAAGGAAGGAAGACCTGGCTACAAGTCAGTGATTCAACGTGGTCACGCCGGCGCCTGGCCGGCTGCGTGCTCCACATGAAACCCCACACACTCACCTGCATGATGTAGTTTCCAGGTTTGACGTCCGTGATGTCAAGCCACTGGCAGTCAATGTCGTGGCGGTACAAGTCCCAGCAACCGACCGTGATGCCCTGATCGCCGAAGTTGGCGCACTCGTATCGTTTCGAAACACCTGATTGACACGGATAAACAGTGGGAGTCACTGTGGGAGCCTAAAGACATCAACTGGAAGCTCACGACTCACACAAACTATTCACACCGTTGGCAGATTTAGGTTCAATCAGCATGTTTCTTCAGACTGGAAGTAATATCAATGTTTTGGATCCAAAGAGGTTATTGAAAATCTTTGGATAGAAGACTGCGGCTCAGTGGGTAGGTAGAGTTATTGTCTTCCAATCTGAAGGTTTGATTTCAGTTTCTTGTCACATCAAGACAATGATGTATAAAGTGCTTTGGGTTGTCAAAAGGACTGGAAAAGCTCCATTTACCAACTATAAATACATAGAGCTCAGCAGCAAAGTAACTTGTCAACATAAAAAGTTTTGATTGCTACTATTATCCACTCATTACTAAGAAGGACATAAATAATTGTCCACATGAATGGAATACAAATAAATAAGTATCTGTATGATTTCCAGTCATAAGCAAAGTTCTTCTTTAGGTGACGATGACATAAAATAAAATGGGTTTTTTTTCCAGATTGTAATCTCGTTTAGTCAAAGCATGAGACTGACCTTCCTGACATTCTGTGTCCTCCAAGCAGAAACTGGCTTTGTGGCCCTCTGCCACTTTGCTGCCGTTAGCGTTCAGCAGGTCATAGTGGGTGAAGACGTCCATGCTGTGATAGTGGCTGGGTGAAAAGTCAGAGCGGCATGAATTAAACCCAAACCACAAAATCATCCACTTCAAGGTCAACGTAATGTTGACAGTTGTGGTATTTTGTTGCTACGTTGCTTACAGCAGTTAATGAACAAGTTGAAACTCTGTCGAAAATATAAACTTTTTTACATTTTCTGTCAAGTTACAACCACAAACCTCAAGGTAGAAAAGAGATTAAAGGTTTTCCAATCACTTCACAAACAAAGAAACAGAAAAATCTGTCACATTATTGACAGTGGTGGAGACAGACTTTTGAATTTGGGGGTGAGGGGGTATTTTAACCAACCACAAAAACACTAAAATATAACAATATGTTTGATCTATACGATACGATAGTTTTCATCGTTTCCTGCTCGTTTTGTTTTCCGTTCAAATTCATATCCGACTTTACGTTGTACGTTACCCGTGACAGGCGTGCCACACCCACGAGTGGCGCCCGGCTTTGGGCTTGAAGTCGGCCCGGCCGACGTTGTGGATCTGGGAGGAGAAGCGGAGCAGCCGCCGGTGTCCGTACGGCCAGTTGGCTTTGGCCGCAGACTTGGACAGGCAGTCCTCCTCGGCGGCGCAGTAGAGCATGTGCAGAGGACGGTCCTCGATGTAGACCGTCTGCTCCACCAGGGAGGCGTTCAGGACGAGGTCGGAGGCGGCTGGACGCACAAGGGCGAACAGAGACCGGGCTGAGGGATTGTCTCATTTCAACATTTCATTCTAAAGCATATATATATATGGATAAATACAAATACTAAATAAAACAAAAAACAATATGTGTGTGAGTTGTTGTGGAAGACACTTCCTGTTGCTTCCAGAGACCCAAAAATTCACTTCTTCAACATGAAGCTGTGCAAGTATAAATACTTCATGTTGAAAATTAAGTGCTGTTAAAAATGCCTTCGCTAATACATTACCTTAAAATATGTTTTTATTGTAGCATAATTTGAAGAGTTGAAATATTAGTAAGTTACAGATGTGATTTTTTTTTAAAGTTAGCTGACTGCAGTTAGCTTTGCATCTCACATTTCTGTAACATCAGACTAGTGTTACAGTAGCAAATCTATGCACAAAGTACATCTAAAAAACATGGAATATTGTGAAAAATAATATTTTCTGACTCCAGAAGCTGAATTCATATATTACCAG
>CAEFZY010018819.1:0-23720 GCA_903066815.1 Brachyrhaphis roseni | reverse complement strand
TATATATATATATATATATAACAGCTTTCCCCATAATACATAGAAAAATGCCCTTTAGTTTTGCTGTGCTGTGTGATATATGCTAGATTTCAAATAATTTTGCCAATTCATGTTTGATTTCAAGGTGCTGGCGCTGTGTTCCTATCCTGAGTTGCTGAGTGACAGCACATTCCCAGAGGATGCGAAAAGTAGAGCATGTCGCATTCTGAACTCCTGTGGAGGGAACAGTATGGGTATGTATGGCTGGGATACTCCTTTTTTATGTACTCAGAATACGTTTTAAATTTAACTAAACCTTGCATTGCAAAATTTAATGCTGACATTGCACATTTTTATTTAATATAAAGGTTTTCTGTGAATGATTATTTTTGTGAAACTTTATCATAACAGCATTTATTCTCTCCCTGCAGGTGCCTACAGTGCAAGTCAGGGCATAGACTCTATACGTCAGGATGTGGCTCGTTACATCGAAAGGCGTGACGGCGGCGTGCCCTGCCATCCAGACAACATTTACCTCACCACAGGGGCCAGCGACGGCATTGTGGTACTTGATTAAATCTGATTCAATTAATCCTTTATTTTTGCTTCACAAAATAACAAGGTGTTATGTTTTCATTAAAAATTGTAAAAGATACAGGTCTGCGTAAAGGTCTTGCTCATTCTCCAAGAAGGTTCACATTTTTAACAATCTCTTAAAAGATTAGAGCTCCTGAAAGTTCTTCAAGCTTTCAGAAGGTATTTTTTATTTGTGTCCATCATCATATATTTTCCATCTAGTTATTTTATCGGAATATTTTAAAAGAATTCTAAAAGTGTTGGGTTTTTATTTATTTTGTAAGGTAAACAAGGTAAAATAAACTGTCTCATTGAGTGTTCCCTGTACTTTTCTTACAGACCATGCTGAAACTGCTTGTGTGTGGCGAAGGTGCAACGCGCACAGGCGTCATGATCTCCATACCTCAGTACCCCCTGTATTCAGCTGCGCTTGCTGAGCTCAGCGCTGTGCAGATCAACTATTACCTTAATGAAGAAAAGTGCTGGAGTCTGGACATCAGTGAGCTTCAGCGAGCTGTGGATGAGGCCAGACTTCACTGCAACCCCCGCGCCCTGTGCATCATCAACCCTGGAAATCCCACAGGTACATTTTTATCACTTGTTGCTAGGCCTATAGAGTTGATGCACTTGATGATGTTATTGTTTATGTCTTACAATACAGTTAAAGTTATAGTAACAGAACAATCACAATAATCACAGGCTGTGATAAATTAAATGGATTCTTGAAGAGCTTATGGATGTCTTTTTACAAGACAAACATAGGGAGCTAATCCCCTCAAATCATTTTTTAGAGGAATTTACTGAGCTCTAGATAAACCATCTATAAATACAAATTTATAGTCTGAGTAACTGCAATATTTTTTTTTATCAAGGATAAAGATAAGGTGCTGGCATTTATACCTGAAGATAAAACTTATATATTCTAAGATTAAACCCTTACAGGAAGTAGCATGACTTTTAGTATTCCCTTCTACTTATTGCTGCACTTAACATATTTCCTTTATTACTCTCACAAAGTCAGTTTTAAAAGGAACTGTAAAGAACATACAGAGCATGCTAAGTGGATAATTGCTAAGTACACAAAATGTGAGAGAGGAATAGTCAATATGCTATTGAGTTCTTGTTACCTGAAAGTTGCTGATGCATTCTGCACTCATGACCAGCCAGGGTTTTTTTTTTAATGATTTTGCTTTGTGAACATTTTCAACACTGAAACAAGATACATAAAACTAACAGGAACTTGATTCCTGTCCGAATCTTAAAGTCTGTACTCTGATTTTTTTTTTTTTTGTCTCCCACAAGCATCTCAGTTAAAACCCAATCTTTAATTCATAATGGAACTCAATTTTGTATAATAGTTTCTTATTCTTCTAATTTTTGCCTTAATTTGACATAAATTGACATTTTAACCATGCTAAGAAGATCTGAGGCATCTTTACTAAATAGATATATGGAAAATAATAACAGTTCACAAATTTTCTCCTTTGGACATTTCTGAGATATTGGATTTGTTTCTACCAGATCATTTCAGAATTGATAAGATCTGTGTCCAATGCAATTATATAAGATATATTTCAATGTACTGTATTGTATTGTATTAGATTGTTAAGTAATTTACTGTCACTATACATCAGCCTAAGGATACTCTGCTCTGATCAATCATTAAGTACTTAGATTAGGGCAAGAGGTGAAGTCACACCTCATGTGTGAGCAGTTGGTGTTACACAGCTCCACTATTTGATTGAAAGCAAAGAGAAAATGATTAGTGTTGGCATTTTAAATGGTTTTTAGCTTCTTTTATTAGTGATTGGCACAGTTATGATTAATAGCAATTAAGTAATTTTTATATACCGTAACTCAGAGCAAAATAAAAATTGCAAACATCCCAACATTGTCTGGATTTCCTGCTGGGTTTGAAGACTCTCCCCTTAATTTCCAAAAAATATACATATCCAAGTCCAACCTGATCCATGATGGACAGAACTGGACCCTTCAAATGAACAAAAACAGAATAACTTTGCTGCAATACATTCATCTTCCTGTTGTTTTCAGAAGTTTTCCCCCTTTATAAAATGAGTAGCCTTAAGAAGGAGACATCATGTCTCAATAGAAACAAATTTTCTTTCTCTAAAGCTTCTTACGCAGTTTGTGCTGCTTCTTACGTCTGGTGCCAAAAACAGCCTATTGACCTTCCCACAGAAACAACTTCTAGACCTGAGAGTGTTGTTGTTAGCTTCTAGGTATGGATTGGATTTTTAGTTTCCAACTGGCTGATCACTGATTCGACCTGATCAATTCCAAAAGTGGCTGATTAAGGTCATCAGCCAGCTTCTCTGTGCATCTCCACAAACAATTACTTTATTCTATTTACAACAAAGTAAAGAATTTAAATTTTTCAGAATTTGATAAAAGCAAAGTACTTTCTGTTTTGCAACTAATTCAAAGTCCATTTGTTTTCTTTAGTATTTCAGCAACTCCTTTGTTCATTTTAATTTGTGATATGTTGTATTTATTTTTTTCAAAGTATTAAGCAATTTAAAATGTAGGAACATAGCAGAAGGACAGAAATTTTTTCCACACTAAATATTTTGAGTCCATTGAATCCACTAGATGGCAGCAGAACAACATAACTGACTCGCTAGCAGCCGCTTTATAATGGTTCCTTCTCTTTTAGGTCAGGTGCAGAGCAGAGAGTGCATTGAGGATGTAATCCGATTTGCCGCAAAAGAGCGTCTCTTCCTTATGGCAGATGAGGTACTGTCACCAATGTTTTTAAACATCTACCGTCTTTAGATCATGTTCACCCCTAATATCAGGCATTGTGTCCTGTACTCCCAGGTGTACCAGGATAACGTGTACGCTGAGGGTTGCCAGTTCCACTCCTTTAAGAAGGTTTTGTTTGAGATGGGGCCGGAGTACTCTGAAACAGTTGAACTGGCATCGTTCCACTCCACCTCCAAGTGTTACATGGGAGAGTGAGTCTTCTCTATGCTAAGAGAAAATCAATCCACGAGGATATGAACGCATAAGACAGATGTTTATGTTAAAAAATTTTATTGATCTAATTCTCTTCTTTCTTATTTTGCCTTATGTGTTGGTACATCTTTCTTGCTTTCAGGTGTGGCTTCCGTGGTGGCTACATGGAGATCATAAACATGGACAATGAGGTAAAGGACCAGTTGACCAAGCTGGTTTCGGTCCGTCTCTGTTCTCCTGTTCCTGGACAAGCTCTAATGGACCTGGTGGTAAACCCCCCTCAGCCTGGGGAACCTTCATATGAGCGCTTCATCAAGGCATGTAGAAAAAACTGATGTACAAATCAGGTGTAATCTACTATTCATAGGAAATTGCCACATTTTTATTTGTGAAACATGAATGTCATTTTTGCTTTACAAAACGTACAAATGCACAATAATAAAAGCTATATATTACACTTAATATTTTCCTTTGTGTTCTGCTAACAGCTTGAAACTGAAAAGCTATATGAGAATTGTTTACATATTTCTATTTCAGGAAATTCAGGCCATAATGAGGTTGTTCAATTTTTTAACAGTAATAACATATGTAAATAAATGTGCCCAGTTTAAATGGAATGCATTTGGTATAAGGGATTGTATTAAAAACTAAAAGAAAATATAAATATTTAACTTGCAGGTCAGCATTGTATTTTAATTTGAAATGCATGTGTCTTAATAGACTGTAAAACATTTAAAATACAAAACAGAGTCAACATAACATCCTGTAAGACTAAACAAAACCAAATAATTTACTAAATAGAGATTAAAGGATCTCATTCTAAAATTACATTTAATTATGATTCTATTGTTTCTCTTGTTCAGGAAACTGGTTCCGATTTAATTTTAAGTAAATCCTGTTAGTGTAGCTCTGCAGTTAAGGAAGTCCAGATCTCTGTCCCTCATCCAGAGAAGAAGGTTATGCTTGATGAACCATGAGTCATTGAACCACAAGCTGTAAGTGGTACCAGTAGGTCACTGAGCAACACAGGAGGCTTTACCATGTAAGCCAGTTTATGATTTAAAACCTTGATGCAATTTTTATATTTTATCATATTTTGTTTCTTAAGAACACGACAGGTATACAGTCTTATTTGCTGCCACTCTGCGTTCACAATTGTCCTTGTTAGCAATTTTATTGTTGTAGGTTCTGCTTGTGACCAAGAGGCTGCACCAACAAACTAATTGGCAAAATATTATTGAATGCATTAAAATATTTGCTGCATTATTGATTGTTTTGAAACCAAATAAAATCAGACTCTCCTTGCGCTTGACAGTCAGCTGAGTCAGGATCTGTATCACAAATGTTGCTTATGTTCTGGGGTTCTAGTAAAATCTGTCTTCACCTTGCCTGATTAAATTTTTTTTTCTTTCTGTTTTCTCTCACTCTTCCAGGAACGCACGGCTACATTAAGTGCCTTAGCAGAGAAGGCCAGACTTACTGAGCAGGTACTCAATACCGTGGAGGGCATCCGCTGCAATCCTGTGCAGGGTGCGATGTACTCCTTTCCTCGCATTACCCTACCTGAAAAGGCCATCCAAGAGGCCAAGGTCAGTTCTGAGACTTTTTCTTCAAGTGTTCCACTGATTCAAGCTGCTTTGTGTTGTTGATTCATGGTAAATAGACCAATTTTGAACAACAAAAAGCAGGAGAATTAATTGAGTGAACACAACTATTTTTACCCCAAACACTCCAATCTACCAGTCATTCTTTGTTGAACATGTTTCTTTTTCTTTTGTGAACAAACTAATACACACACACAAAAAAAATAGGCCTGCAATTATGCTCAACAGTTGGGACTAAATAATTAAACTTGGTCATGATGTTGTACTTCTTCCCCACTGTTTGCAAAGGAGAACAAATGATTTCCAATAGCTTTCAGTGGCCGTTCTGTCTTACAGTTGACTGCCTAGTAGGAATTTTAGGGCGGTGTGAAAAGTGGTGCTACTTAGAAACTGATTAGCTTTACAGAGGATAAGGTCAGAGTCTACCTGACCTACTGAAACCCGATCAATCTGTCTGACTTGGTTCAGTATATTCAATTCCCTCAAAATGTTCACCAGCAAAGATACAGCTTCCTTATGTCATTGACATTATCAACAGTTTTTGGATTGATCTTTTGAAAAATCACAATTTATATACTATTTATATACAAGTACCCTATGTATAAAATTTATTCACAATCTTAGAAAAACATTTAATCAAGAGCTATTTGATATGTGCAGAGGAACTGTGTTACTGTGATTGTGAATCTGAACAAAGAATTTCTGCTTTTAAAAAGCAGAATAAGGACTATTAACACAGTAAGGAATAAAGTCAAGAGTGTTTTAAAAGTGTTTATCAGAAGTACATAGCTGATTAATAACCAATTCATTTTGGAGGTAGGTACAGCAGGGAACTCTTGCTTGAAAAGGTGACTAATTTAGACATCTTGACTTTTTATTTCAGTCCAACCCTGTTTAAATGGACTTATTATACAACCATTCCAACTGAATTAAAGTAATTTAAAAACAAAATTCTTCATAAAGTCAGTGAGTTTTCTTTTATGACTACCTTTTTAAATAAAGGGATCATCTGTTCTCTTTTTTAAATAAAAGATTGAAAAGCTCAAAGTAAAGTTTTTTCACATTTATAATTGTAAACTGTTGTCAAAAGAGCCACAAGCTTCAATTACATAATTTTTCTCATTTTTTCTTCCAGAAACTTGGTCAGCAGCCGGATATGTTTTACTGCATGAAGATGCTGGAAGAGACAGGAATTTGCCTTGTCCCTGGAAGTGGTTTTGGCCAAAGAGAAGGAACGTACCACTTCAGGTACAGAATATTTCCTCTTGTAGGCTGCAAAAAATGTTGGATCGTATCGGGGCCGAACAGACTTGTGGAAGGAGGTGCAGTAGTCAGATAAGATAAAAAAGAATGTTTTAGCTTTTATCCAAAGCAGTATGCAGAAGAATGGCACAGTCAAAGTCCTGAGCTAAATCAACAAAGAATCTGTGGTGAGACATAAAATACATCAAGTATAACTGAAATGAAAAGTGTTTTAAGAAGGTGTTGAGTCAGAGGTGCAGAATCTCCACATGCAAAATATATACATTGGTTTGTAAAAAAAAGAAAAATATTAAAACAATATTTCTTTCACTTGAAAATCAG
Source organism: Brachyrhaphis roseni (assembly GCA_903066815.1). Lineage (NCBI taxonomy): Eukaryota > Metazoa > Chordata > Actinopteri > Cyprinodontiformes > Poeciliidae > Brachyrhaphis > Brachyrhaphis roseni. The sequence continues at coordinate 17,001 of CAEFZY010018819.1, read as the reverse complement.
TCAGCAATTTGTGTTTTGGTCTAGCACATAAAATTTCTAAAATATACCTTGAAGATTACGGTTATAACGATACAAAATGTGGGAAAAGCGTAAGGGGTTTAAATCTTTTGCAAGGTCCTGTAAGTTCATACAACAAGAGTACTTTCCATGCAGAATACAGAGCTCCTGATCGACCTTGTTGGCACGTGAATAAAAGCTTTTCTTGTAGAAGGTGTAAAACTGAATGAAAACACTCAGAAGTGGCAGCAATGAGAGATCTCTAAATGTTTGGGAACACTCGATGCAATGCCTTATTATTCTCCCTTTTCGTTCAGGAAATGGAAAAAAAAAAGTTTCTACACAGGGGCTGCAGAATTTGGGCCAGCAACTACATATTTTGTTATGATTTTTTTTTAACAGCCCTGTAACATATAAAAGAATATGAGCAACAAAGGATGTTTTCTGTGGTCTGAGAACCTAACTAAACAAGGTTACTGCAATATGCTCAATAGCAGTGATGGCTCTGTGCTTACACACACACACACACACACCCACATATGGAGTATATGTGTGTGTGAGCATAATATGGCAGAAAGTTCTACAAAAAGCAAAAGTGTTTGTAAGCAGCTTATTTTACAATTCGCCTTCTTCCTATCTACGTATTACAGGGCAGTGTTCTTTGCCAATTTCTTCTTAGTGCAAACATACGGTATAGTGAAAAATTGTCTCTCTTATAGGCTGTTTGCTTTTCACATCCAAATGATTCCAATTAAAAAAAGATTTATTTTTAGACAAAAAAATTGTAGTAGCCTTAATAAACAATTTGATCTTAGTTGTTGGAGTTTACTAGCTGCACCCTTCTATCAATTTAAAAAGGGTTATATCAAGAAGTCACCCAGAAGATTACTAAAGAACAACATCGAAAGCATTGCAACTTTCCTTAGTTGTTTTTGATTCAAAAATAGGAATAAATTGTGCACAAATTGCATCAATGACAATAAGGTGAAAACCAAAAAAGAACATAAACACCCGTCTAACATTTGCAAAACTAATCTTCAGGCTTTTTGGAAAATATTTTGTGGACTGAGAAGACCGTATAACGTTTTTGACTTAAAAACAGCATTTCTAAAGAAGTAGTCATAGTGAAAATGTTCTGAGGATGCTCTAGAAGTCTTGCTGTAACTGATGGAACTATGAATTCTGGTCCTGCCATCAGTTTGTGGCCGTTAGCTCAAGCACACCAGCAGGTCCACCTCTGAGTAACTCAGGGAAAAAAAAGGTTTTGGAGTGGCCTAGTCAAAATTTGGACTGGAATCCAGTTGATATTCTGGTCATCTGAAAAATACCTTACAATGTGACTGAATTAAAAATAATTCTGTAAAACAGAGTGGGCTAAATTTCCTTCACACTTACGTAAAAGAGTTATTGTAATTATTTCAAATAGCTCATGACAGTTGCTGCTCCGAAGGGTGGCACAAATGACTCCACATTCTACTACCATCTTCTAATAAATTTGACTTCTTCAGCTTGTCTGAACATTCATGTTAATTTTTGCTACTCATTTCTCTTTTCAACCCAGAATGACCATCTTGCCACCAACTGATAAGCTGAAGATCCTGCTGAACAACGTTAAGGAGTTCCACCAGAGGTTCACCCAGCAATATTCCTAAATTAAAGCATCAATTTTACCTCGACTTCTTTAAGAAGAGTTTTTGCCAACCACCCTAAAAAGTCTAAGCCAATCAGAATATATCTGTCTCTAATAAGTGCCTTTTCTACGATGGTTTCTCTGGTGATCCCTGTGACGAAGCACTTATAGCCATGCACATTTGGACTTTTATGGACCAGTTTACAGGGAAACTGGAAAAAAAAAATAGACAGACAGCCCTGTCTTAGTTTTGGTGCACAAAGTGCGGCTTCCTGTCTGTAATGATTAATTTTCAAAGACTGTAAATACTTTCTGTCTGCGTCTGGGCTTACTGTAACTTTGTTAATGTAAAACTGAAAAAAAGCAGTACAGCTTATGAAAAACGTTGTGCATCTCAAACTTGGAAATGTTTAACTGGGCGAGGTACTTCATTCCTTCAGACCATACTTGATGGCAAGAATATACTGAAAGTCTCACTTGCATGACAATTTAATAGGCATTAATTTTGTGGAGTTGGTATTAAATGTGAAAACATGTTTTATGAGTTTTATGACCTTTAAAGTTAGAAAAATATTTTGAATTGGGTTGTGAACTTTCTTTGCTTTTCCATTTACTGTTTTCAAAGCTTAGTTCTTATTTCTCGAAACACAATTTCAGAAGAGAATTTTTACTTAATTTTACCTAATCTTAAAAAACATTTTATGAATAAGTTTACAGGTTTTTTTTTTTTGTTATTTTTGTTTTTGTTGAAAGAAAATCCAAAATATTTGTAATTTCACACTTAAATTGTTTAATGTACTATATGTAGTGGGCTGGAGGAGAATGATTCACTCTTAACATGTCACTGGTTTAAAATGGGTTAAATATTAAACACAACTGTGTAACATTTTAAAGGAACAATAACTACTTTTTGTAAAGTTAATTTGTTCAGTTCAAAGCTTAGAAACTGCTCATAATGATCCACACAGAGGTGGTTCTCCTTCAACCTGATTTGGATCAGAAGCTAACAAACTCTTGATTAAAATTGCTGCACAGATGGGATTACTGAAGCACTTCACTGACTGAGCCTCCATTTTCATCTCCTCCTGTTAGGAAGTGAAAGCAGTTTTCTTTGACTAAAAAACCTCCAGATATACATGTATAATTGTTCCATTTTCGCCTACAGTTTAGTTCACCGATTGATCTTTGAAGAAAAATTCATTAATGATTGTTGTTTTCTTTTTAATGGTAATTGTCCAAACAATTACCATTCAGTTGTAAACATTTATTGCTAAGGTTTTCTTTTCATTGAAAATGAATAAAAGGGGCTAACAACTGTTCAGCATTGTTTAAGAGAGACTTGTGGAAAGTCATTCTTTTCCTTTTTTATATATATAAAAAGCCGTTTTCAAACGATTGATTCATTCTGCTTCTCATTGTTGCAACTATCAAGTTGTAAAAGGAGTCATTTTTCTGACAGATTTTTGAATGTTTTGTGATGTGTAGCTCTGACCAGGTCCTTAAGGTTAAAAAGCTTTTGAGTCCTTATAAATCTGATTGTAACAGAATTCTGATTGTTTTTTCCCAGGCAGTTATAAATTGGGAGTTTTTGAGTTTTGAGTCATAACTTTCAGTAAAAACATCATCTATACAGCGTAATCTAACTTCTTTTATTCATAACAGAAAAGCAACAATTCTCACTGCAGTTAAGATGGTACAACATTATATTACTTAAAATGTTTATTACTCAAATATACATAAAGTTCTAATAACATGTATAGATAAAAAACATCAATTGGTAAAGTGTAGATGATTATAGCACAGAATATTATACTGTACATCTGTGCCGTCATGCTTTTAACAGAATTACACAAGTACTGGTTAACTGGACTCTAAGAATTGTTAAATTAACAAGTATTTGCTAACAGCCAAACTTATCTTTCTTGTTAAAGAGGGAAAAGTTTAGAAGCTTTATTTCAGCTAGCTTAACAACAGTGTGCAGCAACAAATTAGAAATGGCTAGAACGTTATCTCGCTATCCTCCATACAGCTAGAGGAAACTCTAGCTGTACATCTTACCTTAGGGTACGGCAGACATATTTTATTGTTTGAAATTACTTTTTGAATTTCTCCATATGCTGATTAACAGTTGTTTCTAGCCTGCATTTGGTGTATGTTTACAGTGTTGTTCTGTTAGAACATTCTGTTCCCTCCAGCTCATGTTTCTTTTGTCTAGAATCACATTTTCAAGTATCTTTCAGGTTTCAAGCATTGCAGCGGGTTTATGTTGAAGGATTTTAGCTTTTCTGGTTCCAGCATCTTAACCTGGATACTTCAGCAAACTCATGGATTTTGGATCCAAACCAAGGAGCTCCAAACGTGACAGGAATGTACATGCTCACCATCACTATTCAAAAACTTGGATACTGTATGTGTCGGTGAGATTAGACTTTAGAGAAACATTTTGGTGTGGATTCTGGAAAATCATCCAAGATCAAATGACCGGGGAGGAGGAGAAATGATTTGAGAACATTTTATTGGCCAAACACAGATCTGTGTCTGTTAACACTCTTTAAAAGACATGATTAAGGAATATGAGACTGTCATGGATGGTGTTTTATGGCCAGAGGAACCTGAAGTCGGGCTGTTTGGGTTTCTGCTGTGTAACTTAGTTCATATTGACTGAGATAAAATTGAATGAATGTAAAGGCATTAAAACATAAGGGTCCCAACACCCCTGTACCTACTCTACTCGCTGACTGTGACTCGGTTGCTGTTTCACCAGTTTTTCTTTTGTTTACATGACAGAATCAAGGAGTTATTTTCAACCATAAGCCATTTCTCTGATGTAGAAAAAAAACAAACTTTTATTAAAAAAAAAACAAAGAAAATTAAACTTCAGAAAATAAATTGCTTTATGTTTCAACATATTTACTTTCACCCTCAGGTTTATTTTCTGGTAATTTTCCTTTGCGAACCAGAAAGTATTTTTGAATTGAATTGAATTTGGAGAGTTTTAAAGGAAAAAGGAAGTCCAACATATAGGTCACTACAACAACGTTTCCGTTTTGCTTTATTTCCTCCTATGTCCCATTGTATTTTAGGTTTAGATTTTCTGGCAGCCTATTTTTTTTTTTTTTTAATTCCTTTATTTAACCAGGTAAACCCCATTGAGATCTGGATCTCATTTTCAAGAGGGACCTGGGCAGAAATCTGCAATACACAACAACCTGGTTACAATTGCTCTTTAAATGAAGTTAAATGAATTTATATCTTGTTTAGCACCTATTACAGAATTTGCGTTATTGCAATTTTCTGGTTAAATTATAAGTTTACAAAAACACGACCATCAAACACATGAGAGTGGCGATATGCAAAATGGTTGTTAGTGAGCACAATAAGAGGTTCATTGCTCTGATGGCAAATAAAGGTTCTGCTGTTGATTAGTAAAAGAAGGGATGTGAACATAAGCTAAAAAAAAAAAATAGAAGTAGCATAAATCAACACGCGTTAACATTTGAAGCATTTGTAAAATTTTGGAGGGGCGTGAATAATTTGTCATTGTATGGGCATAATCAGACAAAATTAGCATCCACTTAAATATCTTAAAATTCACTAGGTACATTTTCTCTTAATTTCAGAGCAGTTGCAAAATAAAAACTGTATCTGGAGCAAAAGAAAAAAAAACATGCCAATAAATTACTAAAGGGCTTCGAATTCATATAGCTCACCACTGAGTAATAATTAGTCATTTGTTGCAAGCTACTGCCACTTAGTGTACAGTTTGTATGAACTTTCTGAAGAGTCCAGATTTAGAAACTAAAAAATGAAATTTGTAGTCACTAATAAAACGAATCATTTCACAGATCTCACTTTGTGATGCTGACATAACATTATTAAACCGAAAAAAGGACTTCCATTTGTTGTGTTGGGTTACGTGGATATTTTGACATCATTTTAACCAGAATAAGGTTCAGATGGTGAGATGTCGGCACACTTCACAAACTATCAGCTCTAATAATGTGCAGCTAGTTCAACAGGCTTCCCTTGTAAAAACTACAGCAGCTTTTATTGTCTGCGTACTTGATCTGTCGCCTCTTATAATGCCTAGTGTGCAATATGAGAACAAGCAGCGATGATGGATGTTACTGCAGGTTGTGTGTGTGTGCGTGTGTGTGTGTGTGTGAGGCAGACAGAGGCTGAAGGATGATGCAGAGTGAGTGTTAAAAGTGAGCCCTGTAGTTTGAAGGGATTTTCTGCTCCTTCCTCTTCACTCCACAGTGGCTGTCAGCTTTAATTATCTTTGACAAAGGGCTTTCTGAATCCTAATTATCCTGAGCTTTGTCTTTCCTGGAGCCCTTCAACGTTAACTCGAGCTGCTTGACGCATTCACTCGTTCCACTCCTCTTCACCCCAAATTAATTGGCCGCGTTTGCAGTTTTTCCTCCTGTCTCCTGACATCTTTTGGGAATCAAAGGTCATCATTATTTCGGGTGAGGATGTCGAGCGACAGCGAGACAGCAATGCATCAGACATCAGCGCTGTCATGTGGCTTTCCTGGTTATGACAGTGACCAGTCAGGCCACAGTCTCATATGTGGAGAGTCGCTTAGCCGGCTGTGATCGCTTGCTGAAGCCTGCTGACGTTTGAGGAATTGTATTCATAATGTTTTCATTACTTTATTCTGTAATTGTGAAAGGTGCTCATAAAAGTGATCTTGTCAATCACTCACTTTTTGGATTTGAAAAATTATTACATAGACGTTATGGTGCTTTACTTAAAAAGCTCTTCCGTGTTATTTTAGGATTTTATGTGATTGTTCAACACAAAATATCCCATATTTGTGAAGTCGAAAGAAAACGATCAGTGGTTTCCAACGTTTTTTTTAAATAAATAAAATCTGAAAAGTGAAGTGTACATTTTAATTTTTATTCCCTCCTGATAGGATCATGATGCTGCCACCACCAGCTTTCACACTGGACATGGTGTGCAGAGGATGATATGTCTTATATCATTCTTTTTGCCCGTCTTCTGTTAAGATCATGTTTGAAGAGTGTATGAGAATTTTTTTTATTTTGTCAACAGGTTACACCTATGCGGTGGATCTCTGCAGCTCCTCCAGAGTAACTATGGGTCTCTTGGTTGCTTTTCTTATTAATGCTCTCTTTGACCAGCCTGCATTGTCTTTCCTGGTCTTATGATGCTGTCTTTTAAATTATTAATTTAAATTATGTCATTTTGTCTAAGTAAACAAAATCGCAAAAACTTTTAGTTTTGAACGCGCTTCTCTGGGCTTGTATAAGCAGCCAATATTTTTGTCGTATTAAGCAGCTCTCTGAATGAACACCTCTCAGAAAGTTGATCTGATTAGAACCAAGTTTAGAGTATATTTCAACCATCTTCCTTATTGTTAATTATTCCAGATGTTTGTAAAAGGGTAAAACTTGAACAATAAAGTCAGGTGAAAGGTCATTCTTCAAAGATCGAATAGGTATCCAAAGCAGTCAAGAGTAATGTTGAAATTTCAGGCAAAGCATCTATACTGTAGCAACGTTTCCAACTCTGTTGAAGCTGCATAGAAATAAATGTTTTTGTTTTGCAGAATTGTCCACTGACTGCATTTATATGACGACAAGTCTTTGTCTTGGTGAACCTGTGACTCTTGCGGGTCTCTTTATTGAAAATAACAATAATAAGCCTGGCTGATTTAGAGGCTGGATTGTATCATAACTATTCATATCCAATTTGAAATAAAAAATATATATTTACATATACAGAAAGAAAATTACGTACCACAATTTTACCTCTTCCTTTTTTGTATCTTTCAAATTGACAAAAACAAATTTTCAAAATAGGATATTTCTACTTGCTTGCTGCAGTTAAACTGTGTTGAAACAGGAGGGGGTTCATTTTACTAAGTCAGACAAACCATCAACATTCCCAATCAGCAACTCTATTGTCTGCTTAAAATACGTTAGACAGTCAGATTGTAACATAAGCTTAAATGTATCTGTTGCAATCACTGTTTCATCCACACTGACTATGTTGTGGTTAAAATATAATTGCATATTTGTGAAAAGTTGGAGATTTCTGCTTCTTTCTTATTTTCTGCAGGCCTGCCCAGTCTGCAGAACTAAATCTGACATTAAATCTGTGAGGTCACTTTGAAGAGGGCTGTCGACACAAGATGTCCGAAGCATCTGTCAGATCTGGGGAACCTTTGCAAGCCAGAGTGGGGCGATATTGTCTAGTCAAGCTGTGGGATCCTGAGAGATTCCAACCAAAGAAAGAAGACTGAATCCCAGACTTTAGATCCAAAAGAACGCTTTTGGATCTAAAGTCTGGGTCAAAAGTTGCTACTGCTTCATTGCAACATTTAACACCTTTTTCCTTGAACCAGGTTGACAGGCTTTTGACTGTCATATGTGGAAAAAGTTGAAATAATTTACAGCCCTCTTATTTTTTACTTCACAAAATTCTGGCATTTTAACAAGGGTATAAACACATTTGGGAATCACTTTATATAACAGAGCAGATCAGCAAACAGTAAACATATTTTATGTATGAAATCCAATATTGGTGCTCACAAAATGCACTCTTTACATGTGAATTCACCTAAAATGTGTTTTTGAGACACGATAACATGGAGTCAGATCAGAAGGAGTCTGGTAGCAGCTTAATATATATATAAAAAAACATGTGTTTTGATGTTAATTCAAATTAAATGTTAAAAGCTTTCCTAATAAGTTTTAATTCTTGTAAATGTGCATTACAGTGTAAATAAAATCAAAATGCTTACATTCCAGCCAGAATTTTAAGTATATTTCTAAAGATTTTCATCTAAGCATGTATTTAGTTTACATTTAACCACTTTAAAATGTAGAATAAAATATTTCTCCAAAAAGGTGTGGTGAAAAGGTTTTTGTGTCCTCTCCCCACATCCCGCTAAACTGAAGTTTTGTTTTCATCTTCTTTTCTTGTTAAAACAAGCAAATTATTTAGTCCATATTCATCTATTTAATTAATGAGCATAGAACCAGATTTCAAAGAATCAAATTAAATCTTATTATAGCACAAGGGCTCATTATGGGCTCTTAATATTCTTTTTTATTGTTAGAACTGAGATTAAAGGTTGCAATTACCTTGATTTTTTTTAACCCTCTGTTTTTACCTGTCTGAGAAAAGCATAGGCACTCTGCTCCACTTTCACGTGACACAGTCGAGTCAGTAAATAGAGAAACAGGGACAGATTTGTTTAAGAAGAGAGAGAGAGAGAAAAAAAAGCCTCTTAAAAGAAAACAGTGAGAGGGGTGGGGTGATGATACAGAGATTGGGTGATAAATCTTGTTCTGATCAGGTTTCTGTGGTGCTCTCACACCTCAGTCTCTTTCATGGGGTAATTAATCAATCCCAGACTGGGGCCATTGATCGGCCTCTCGTGGCCCTCGCTATGTTTACACTCCTCGATTGTGTTTGCCACTAAGCCCCTCGATGCCGTTCAATCTCATCGGCAGAAAATGTGACACTCCACCCTCTGATGCCATCAGCAAAACAAAGCATCGATTGACATCTCGATGAAAATCAATCTACTTATATATTTTTTGTTGTTGCATGGAGAGGGTGGGATTTGGTTTTGCCATAATCCTCTGCTGTAATCCCGTCCTCCAGGTGTCAATGCACAAAGTTTTACTCTGAGCAATCATAACAATCCAGGAATAAACAGTGGAGACTTCTGCATACAGATATGGATGGAGGAATGCAATGAGTTTACCTAGAAATAGTTAAACTTAATTTGCTCCATCTTCTAAAATGTCTTCCTCTTGCTTAAATGCTTGTTTTAAAATGTTTATAAAATCTTGGGAATTCAGATAAACTGCATCAAAATTAAAATACTCCCCTTTGCTTCAAATGCTCAAACCAACAGCTTTGATTTTGCTGTAACCTCTGAATTATTTATTATTGTGAAGTCTTGACATTTTCTCTCTTTTTTTCCTCCTCTCTGGATAGAAACGTTTTGTATGACTTCCTATATTATTCCTCAGCATTTCACAGGCTGCAGCTCATGATTCAGTGTCTTATTCAAAGATGTGAGCAATGACATGTTTGGCTGCGAGCTCCTGCTGGAGGACAGGAGGACGCAGCAGAGAAACAGCCAGACGTGAACACTGAATTAGTAATATGAGGCAGCGCTAGAGTCACCGATCCCAAGTCATAAGATATTTGCAGAAGTTCCTTTGAATGGCTCTTGAACATTTTTGCTGTTTTTTTTTTTCAGGTTAAGATAAAGTAAATCACAGAAATATTTACACACATAAAATTTTTGTTAGTTTTCAACCACAAGATGCAGTATTTCTTATTGGGATTTTATGTATTAGACGCATATAGTGTAATACAGAAATTGCATAAAAATCAAAATTTGAAATGTATGTCATGCATTGGTCCTGATACAATAACATAGACAAGAATAAACTAGAACCGCCTTCCTTTGCTTCTTGTCGGGTGTATTTCTACCAGACTTCTAGATGATGGAAACGTGAACATCATTGTCAAGTCTTGCCTCTGAATATCAGTTAAATTTAGTTCTGAATTTTATCTAGGCCTTTCTAACACAAAGGTGTTTTGATTGAAACCATTCAACTGTAACTCCAGCTGAATTTGGAGGTCCACTAGAGTCACAGTTGAACTCTTCACTGTTCTTCTGATTACTGCTCTCCTTGCCCAGCCTGCCACTTAAGGTGGATGAATCCGGGTTTCAGATGAGCCATTCTGCTTCCACTGTTTGATGATGGCTTAGAAATTTTAAGATGTTCTAGACTTAGGATATTGTTTTGTAATCTAACCGTTCTTTTTACTTCTTCGCAACTTTATCTTAGGGAAGTGTTATGTATTTGTCTTCATAATGCCATTTGTTCACTAATGTTTCTTAAAATAACTTCACAGGACATATGGAGTTATACTGAGATTAGACTACACCCAAGCAAACTCTGATTACTAATTAGGCTACATAAAATTAAAGTTTGAGGTTTTACTGTGACATAGTTCAAGAGGTCTGAGTAGTTGTGCAATACTCTGTTGACAGTTGGAGTTGCAAAAGTCGCTATAAGCTATGATGAAAGTAGAAGACCAAGACTCACCTCTGCTACAGAGGATGACTTCATTCAAGTTAACAACCTCAAAAATCCTTTCACATTAGACTCACATGGTATACACAAATGCTTCAGCATAAGCTATTTGATTCAGGTTCTTATTATCAAACTAATACAAAGAAAACAATTAAAACTCTAATGGGAGAACTCTAAGAACTACATAAAAAGGGAAGTTTTCAATCAATTTCTGATAGTTACCAAACTGATGTAATTTGATGATGTTTTAGGGGCCAAAGGTCAGTCCAAATTGAACTGGACCTCCAATGCCTGCTCAGAAATGCTTTGCATCATAACAACCAAGTGAGTATTTGACAGAATACCATAATGTTCCGACTGATCAGTGTTAATCTGGCACGTTGGGAAGGTAAAGAAATTATCCAAGTTTAACTGATTCTCTGCATCTCCATTATTTCTAAAAGGTTGCTGACAGTTTAATGTCAAAAACTGCATTGGACCACCTCTATGCATTTGGCTGACTCATCCATCACACTTCACAGTTTGCACCATCTGGCTCTCACACTCCTCTGACCTAAACACAGCTGGTAATTTCATTGTGTTACTCTCTTATCCTTTTTACACTTAAAGCTAATAAAACTTAGATTGGCCTCACAGTTCATTTTTCAGACTGTTAAGCCGAAGTAAGACATTGAAATTCACGCACGCATAAATGTCATGACTGTGGATTTTGATTGATTTTTTATTTTTTTTTGAAGGGGTTGATTATACAACATATATTTTTTATAGACAAGAATTGGAAACACAAGATTAAACTTATTGTGAATTTTCTCTGAGACAGACATAATCATTTATGCTGACTTATTTGGTTAAATGTCCTCTAACATTTTGAACCTCAACCACAGACTTAGTAAAAATCAACCTGGTTGAAATCTGGCTGCATTTCTTTTGGGAAAACAGGAACAATTCACTTTAATTAGATGGATTTCTTGCACAGACTTCGCTTTTAAGCATAGTCCATGCCTTTTCAATGCACTTGAAGTCTGCAGTTTCTTCTCTGATGTTGCTGATTTCATCCACAAAACTGCCTCTCTCTGGAGGCAGGTTTTCTCTGTTTTTTTTTTTTTTAACCGTTCTTTGTAAACCAGAGAATTGGTTGAGCATGAAAATCCCACCAGCTTCCGAAACACTCAAATCAGTCCACCTGGCACCAACAACACCACGTTTAAACTCTTTCAAATAAACTTTCCTTCCCATTCTGATGCTTGGCTTAAACTTCAGAAAGTTGTCTTCAGCAAATCTTGATGCCTTTTGCTGGTATGTGATTGGCTGAGCCACTGCTTTTGTTCACAACTGAACAAGTGTGCCTAACATAAGTGGCTGGTGAGTGTGTATACATATATATTGTAACTATATGTATGATTTGGATCCTGTAAAGTTTCAAGAAAATGTAAATTAAGTCAAAAATGTTTTTAAAAACGCTAGAGTTTTTTTAAAAAAGTTTTTCACCTTAAAAGTCTTAAGAAATGTGTCATTAAAAGTGCACAGTGGATATTGCATCCATGCTAACGATTATTGGATGAAAACGTCTGACCAGAACTATAACTATGTGAGGCATGAGCTCCAAATCTATTTTGAGATATTCTTCTGTGCGGTTATAACTCATCTAATCTGAATTGATTATTTCCTAAGTCCACACAAGGACACCACTCCCGTGCTGGTAATTGAAATATGAAAAGACTCAGTGACACAAGGACATGCACCCAAATTGTTAGCTGGTCCGCTGGAATTAAATAATGAAATCAAATAACACAATCACACCTTGATTTTTGCTTGAATGTCCCACCAAGGACAACTGTGATTGCTTCTCCATCTAAAACACGGGGCAGGAGCAGCTTTGAGTGGGTGGTGTGGAAACGCACGCTGTTGCCACCCCGTGCTGTGCTCAACGGTTGAGTCCAGCCTTCTCTTGCTTTTTCAGTGGAGACAAAAAAAGAAATAAACAGCCAGATTCAGAAAGAGCAGAATGAGAAAAATACTGAGGCGGAGCACACATGGTGAGTTATCGGTTGATAAACACTTGGGTCACATAATGTTTCTGTTCATACTCCTGGCTGCTAATGAGAGGTCCATTCACTTTCCTTCCCATTCACCACTTCAGCTCCTTGACAAACCTGTCTCAGCTTTGATTGTCATAACCACATTTGAACTGCGCTTAGCCAATCTGACCAGGCTACATTAAGGTCATACATATTTCATGCCCTATCCCACTTATCTGACAAAGGTTTTTCTTTTTTTCTTCTTTTTTCCTCACAAACCGAAATCACACCTCATATTTTATTAGGCTCTCGTAGAGCTTTCGCTCCGTGGTCAGATGGGCTGTATGTTTTATTCATGTCCTCTGAACATCTGCTTGTCTGGGTGTCAGAAAAATCATCAGACTCCCGGTGGACTCCTGCCTGACTGGTTGTAAATGAACTCTGAAGCTGAGACTCAAAACAACCTGTCAGGGCTCTCCACCACCAGAGGAAACTCTGGGCACAGTGAGCCATGTAACGAAGATCCTGCACTGGACAGGAGTGATGGAAATGAGCTGCGGACAAGCAGCAAGTCACTCCTTTTCTAGCTTAAATGCGATATTTAGGATCTGATTCAGTTGTGTGAAAGTGGAAAAAAGCATCTATCACAAGTTGATTTTGTTTGCCTTCCCACAGCTTTTGGTGAGTTTTGACACTGTTGTTCATGCTGGCTCCTGGTCGACAAGTCTCCCTGAGTCACTGGAGGTTTGTGCCAACTGGAGGGAAGGAGTCTGACCACTAACAAGTGCTCACTGACTCATAGCCGCCACAGTATGTCCTACTGTGTTTGTGCATGAGTGACTGTGCACCAGAGTTTTATATACTGTTCACTTATATACTTGTCTATGTATCACGCTTCCCACAGAAAATGTGTCCTTTTAGAAATGATAATGAGTCTTAGCTCACATGTGCTGCCCTTTAAACTTGCAAACACCTGTAAGATACTTAAATCTAGTCTGACACCATAATGACTAATCGCCAATTAGTTGCGTCAAACCTAGAGGGCATACAGTCGCTTGGAGAAGTATTTTCATAGCTTGAACTTTCTCACATTTTTCATAACACCAGATTAATCAGATTTTATGAAAAACACATAATACCGGATTATTGTGGAAGGGATAAGATACATGATTTTTAAAGGTTTTTACTAATAAAAAGCTGAATGTGTGCTATGCATTTGTGTTCAGCACTTTTACTCTGATACCTCTAAATAAAATAAAACTCAAAACAATTATTTGCCTTCGGAATTATTATCTGGATTGTCTCTAAAACTTTTTGTAAATCTTTCTGTGAATTAATGAGAGAGAAGAGGAACGTTTTGGAAGGTGTGTCCCCCATTACATCTGGCATAAAATTAACAAAACATATCTTAAAAATGGTGGTGGCTGTGTGATGGTTTGGACATGCTTTGTTGCTTCAGGACTTTGGAGACTTTTAGTAACTGAACCATGAACTCTGCTCTTTAGAAGAAAATCACAAAGCTGAACGTCCATCCAGTAATTTGGAATCTTAAGCTCAAGCTCACTTGGGTATGCAGGACAATAATGTGATCACAAGTCCACTTCTAAATGGCTAAAAAAGAGAAAGATTTTCTACCTGGTCCCAGACTACACTTAAATTTAACTAAGAGGCTGTAACCTAATCTTAAACACACTGTTAGTGTTCAAAAACACAACAATGGTTTAATTGAAACAATTCTGCAAAAAAGGGAAGGTCAAAATTCCTCCAAAGGTGTAAAATACAGATGGGTAGTTGTTACAAACACTTGAGGCAGTCATTACCAGCTACAATCAGTTATTAGCTGTAGGAAATAATTAGTTTTTCACATAGGGCCAGGTTTGTTTGGATAGTTTTTTCCCCCCCACTTAGTTAAAGAAATCCCCATTTGAAAAGCTGCTTTTGTATTTACTCAGGTTCTTTTAATCTGATATGAATATTTGTTTGATAATCTGAAGCATCTGTAAGAGGATAAATACTTTTTTACAACGCTATACAGTGATTCTGTGAATTATCCTTAGTTGGTTTTTCACTGAATCCTGACCAAATCTATCATGATTTGGCCATCAAGTCGTTCTTATGTTGCAGATTGCTTTCTGTTTCAAAAATGTTCACCTTCATCCAGATGTATCTGCCCAATGCCAGAACCATTGGTTGTTTGTTCATATCCAACTAGTCACAAGGCTAGAGCTCAGTGGTGGAGCACTCTTGGAACAAACCCAATAACAACCATTCAATAATAAACAGAAAATTACATGGGACCTTGTTTCAGGGAAAAACTGAAACTGAATGTATACTCTTTTAAACATTTATATACAATAATATACACTGCACACATAAGCAAACCTAGTTATAAATTCACCACTCTGACGTCCTTAAACCATGTATAGTGTCTCTGCAAAGTGTACACACAGCCTTTTATACATTACAATATTGGATTATTGTGATGAAAAAAAAAAGCAGATCATGATAAATTACTTCAAAGTTTTTTATGCATTTGTTGTTACATTTGTCCTGTTTAATTCAGTTGTAAAACAAGCTAACTTATTAGTGGAAACAATAAAAAAGCTTTAATGAAGGTTAGGCCCTTAAAATAATACTCTTTTCAATTCAGTTTCAATTTTTAATTTTTCCTTGAGTTTACATCTGCTGTCAGTGATGGTGAATTGGATTAACCTGAATTAAACTTCAACTGTCCTAGTTGGATTTTCTTGATATTTGCTTATATGCATCCAAAACCCAAACACATATTTTCTAGAGAGGTAGCAAAGGATCGACCAAATCTTTTTATAGAAAGCATCAGTCAGAGGAAGATTGCAAAGAAAAGTCCATATTCTTATGGAACTTATTTTTTCCAACATGGATGAAATGATGCATAGCTTCAAACAGTGTGTTTTGGCTCGAAACCTTGAATTATCTGACAGAAAGATGAAGCTGAAGAGGGATTTTATTTTTCGTCATCACAGCGACTCCAAGAATGCATCCAGATCAACTAAAGAATTACTTCATGGGAAGAAAATTAAAGTTTTGAATGAGAGACCGCAGACTATCTCCTGTTGAGTCCTGCTCAAAGTTCAACATTTTGACTTTTGAGTGGAAACAAAATGCTCCTCTTTCTGTTTGTTGCATAATTATTGTTATTGGTAAAAGAGCGGGTGGAGTGCCAATATTGACATCAGTTTGTTCTAACCCAATTATTTCTAATAACTGGATCTCCCCCTCTAAATAAATTACTCAAATTACAGCCTGAAATATTCTATTTTTTTTATCTGTAACATTTCCTCCTTTTTCTTTTACTTTATGGTCTTTCATTTTAGCCTGGGTTTTAAACCTGCAAAGCAGAATTGCATTGTAGATTAGTCTCACAAAAAGGTCAAGCCGTGACAATATCTATCAAAATATAAAACATCATATAGAAATTAAAATTAGAATAAGCAAAATGGCACATGGTGAGGAAAATATGTAACTCAGATCATAATTAAGGAGTTCAGGATATTTAGCATCTAATAAGTTAATTATAATAAATAATTTTAAAAAGTTAATATTAAATAAATCTAATAAAACAATAAGAATACTGTTTTATATATACTTTTAAAATAGCTGAAATAGTTTTGCTTTGTGAAAACGGGTTTCTTCTTGCATTGTGTGATATACTGTTGTGCTTTCAGCTCCCCTGCAAAACTCTTTAAGAGAAGAGAACAAAAACCTAATGAGAAGCTGGATGGGATCAATCAGGATGGAGGGGAGAGTGCAGGGGTATGGCTCTAACTGCTTGATTCTCTTTACTGCACAAACACGTCTGATGATAGCCTAAAGTTTTAGCAGTGGCTCTATCTAAGTCTCAGTCAAATTAACAAAGACTTTTTTTTCCCGTAGAGTTCTCAGAATTGAATTTCTGCCACAATCAATGCTTCAGAAATGTGTGCATCACTGTCACCTTTACTTCCCATTTGAAATTCAGAGATGTTCATACTTAAAGCAAATATACAAAATGTACACATTCCTCTTAATGTGAGCTATAACCAGGAGAACTTTTTTAAATAACCCCCCATCCCCCAGAAATCTGTGTAGAAAAAATGTATTGAAAACGTTATAAGTCACAAAAAGGTGGAGCAAGTTATGAAATGGTTTGTTCCGATACTCAGTAAATTCTGCAGAGTTAAATCAACACTATGCCGAGTCTATTTGGTCCTTATCAGAATTGGTGTTAATTTAACTC
>CAEFZY010018816.1:0-19670 GCA_903066815.1 Brachyrhaphis roseni | reverse complement strand
CAGGCTAATGGCCAAATAAACAGGCAGGCAGTCGTGATGGAGATTGGATTAGCATGAGGATCGAATTGCATTTATGAAACCAGACGAAGCACATAAGGCAAAATTAAGTGGGATCCAAATGATGGTTGTTTCATAGCAACAATGGTACACAACAAAGAAGTCTGCAACAATTCATCAGTCTCTTTTGGATGCTGGCTCTGAAACACAATAATTACAAAACATAAAATATAAGTAAAACTGATAATCATTTCCGTCATTGATCACCAATTGCTATTCTTTATAAATGGTTGTGCAAAATTGATGCTGTCAGGCTCTTTCATTTTCATTGTTTCATTTCCTGTCTGAGATCTATTCTGTTCAGTGGTCCTCTTCATGTCAGGCTCAAAGAAACACAGATGTTCTTGTATCAAGCCAAATTACCCCAGTGTCTCCATGCTGCTAATTGTTACCTCAGTCTGAGTTTCCTCTGTGCGCCTACAGACAGTCCAAATGTAATTAAATTCTAAGTGCAAGTCGTCTCTGCATTGCAGAGTTTTAATAGCTTTGTATACTTATTGTTGAAGATTTTGAGATTACTCCATTAATATTAGATGCTGCCACACTTGACCACACTTGCCACTTATTATTTATGTTTTTGTTCCGCATATGTAAACGCTGAACAAAAAGCGCTTACAATTGTAACTCCTCAATTAGGACTGCTGGTTATCTTTCTTTATTTTATTTTTTCCATTTCTGTAGTCTTGGTTATGGACTCCATGGTGGCGAAGTTGATAGCACTGTTTCCTAGTGACAGAAAGTTGCAAATTCAAATCCCAGCCTCAGTCTTTTTGCATGGAGTTTGCATGTTGTTCCTTTCCATTTATCAGGTTTCTCCTTGCTTCCTCCCATACTGCATAAACATCAGGGTTAGGTTAATCAGCTTCTCCAAGTTGCTCTTAGGTTCAAGTGTGAGCTCATTTTTAATCATGTGTGTCTTTCTTGTGTGTCTCTGTGTTACCCTGGGATGTACTGGTGAGCTGCCCAGCATGTACCTGGCGTTTTGCCCAAAGACTGCTTTAGATGGAACCCCCTATGTTATTGCAGAAAGCTCAATGAGACAGTGAAAAGGGCTCTTAGCCCCAGATTGAAGTGTTTTGTGAAAGAGCCTAATGATTTAATGACAGAAGTGCAGACATTTATTAAACTCATAATTTATTCACATTAACAGCTCTCTGCAACGAGAAGATATGGAAAATTAAGTTGTTTATTTAGTACCTTGTTTGTCTGTTGTGTAAATCTCCTGATTGTGCGTTAAAGTAGAGCCTCTGAGGTTTTGCTGTGGTTTCCTTCTGCCTCGTCTGTGGCTGCCTGAGCTCAGGCGGTGTGGAAAAAGGTGGGGGAAGTGGGAATTGTTGGGCTTTGCTTTTGAGGAATGATTACCCCTCTCACTCATTTTCCCAGAGCTACTGGAGTGGAATAATTAGGTAGCATTTGCAAATCTGAACTCCATTCACGGAGAGAGGATAGTGATGAATGACAAAGAGGAGCAAGAGAAAGAATAGACCCTACTTCCTGTGGATTGCCCTGAGTCCTGCACAGCAGCGTTCACATTATTTACAGATGGGGATTTAATGTATTGTTCAGTAATGAGCAAGCAGCCGATGGCCTGTGATCTGAAATTCACTTATTCACTCACTGGGCTGGGCTACAAGACTCCAGACCCTCCGGATTGAAACAAAGCCAACTCCACCTTCTAATTCAATCACTTTAGCCTTTTGCATTGTTGAGCATTTCATGCATGCTTAGTAATTAAAACATATCATTCAAATATACATGCATTTGACGTTTTCAATAGAACAAAGTCATATGAACTTGCATAGTAAAATGCCCATGAAGTAGACACACATCTCTCATTAGTAAAACTCCATCTTCTGTGAAATCTGCTAGGCGGAAATCCAAGTTTACAGTGACATCTGGTGGTGAATATGACATATAACACCACATTCAATTTCTAGGCCAGAGACTGAAACCTTTACAATTTTTGCTCTTATAGTTAAACTTAATAAAACGTGTTTAGAGCTGCAAAAGTTACACAACCTTTCCAAAAAAGACAGCTTATAATTTGATGAAAATCTACTGTAGGAAATGTGTTGTCATTCTTGAATAGCTACCATTTTATTTACATTTTGCACAAAACGTCTTCTGTGGGTTGCTGACTTTTAGGAAAAATATAGTACAGACACAGTTTTCAACCTACTGACAAAAATATAGATTTTAAAACAGGAACTATTAGGAATGTTTTGTGGTGGGCATTCAGTGCATGTATTCCATGAAAAACACTGAGCTTATTATTTTAAGAGTCATTGTGGAAGATGCATTGAGCTGTGGGTTGCAGACCCCTGTCCACGGCCATTTTGTCAGCTCACTTCAAATGGGTTTAGCTTAAATGATACTTCCAGTAGTGAAGGCCCTCTCAATTTGCCAAAGCCCTTCTTAACTAAGGATCTTTTTATTCTGCTGCTTTACAGGTCCTGGTGAACTGTGACAATCAGCCTGAATGGGAGTAGCTGACCAATCTTCCCAGAAGTGACCTGAATCGTTAGAGCTGGCTGAAACCTGCTGCAGTAAAAACACAGACTGAGAGCAAGAGAAAAGCTCATAGGAGCTGGAAACATTTTTGTTAAGTGCCCAAATCCTTTCAACAGACTTTTCAGTGGTGAGGAGCAAGTGACTTTCCTTTGAGGTTCACCGACATGATGGGCCCTGATGGAGGGCTCCAGCATAGGGGGGTCACTGTGGTCAGTGGACCTTCATTTCATTTATTAATTTTTTTTGCTTTGTAACCTGATAACTTTTTTTGCATTGTATGCACTGAAGCCATTACCTGCAGAGATGTTCTGTCCAACCAACAATTCACTGTTTTTTGCATATCTAATATTGGGTCACAAGGGTAGCAGGTTCTGGGGGGAGACCCAAACATTCTCCTGGCAACACTCTGGGGCTCATCCTGGCTGACCCTGAGATGTTTCCAAGCGAGAAGGGATAAAAAGTTCCTCAAGCATAAGCAGGACTTGCCCTGGAGTCTCCTCCCAGAGGAGAACAATAGGTTATTGTTATTTATTTTGCTTTTACATTGAGCGTTTTTAAAATAAAATGATTATACGTTTCTAGAATTTAAAGTTGAAGTTGTGTTTATTTATTATTTAAAAGTAAATCTTAGTGGACAATTTTATTTGTTCCCCAAGACAAATGCCTCAGCAGTGACAAAAGTGATGATTTTATTCTATGAGATAATTACCTCATTATCATAATATGGGCATCTGAAAATATTGATAGCAGGGTTTCCATGGTTTCCATAATTTTTGAAACCTTTTTTAATGAAAGTTTTAAAAGACTCTTTTTCTCTTAGTATCCTTCAAATTTCATCAGTCAGGTCTGTTGAGGAGACGACAATGAAAAGAGCAAAGACGTGTCAGGACATCCTCCAGGACAGCAGGAGGTGCTAAAACACAAAGCCTGAGAGGAAAAACAAATTGAGACATTTAGAAATATACAGACATACATAAGAGGAGCAAACTACTTTAGTCATGTCTGACTCATTAGTTATCAAAAGAACAAAAACAAATTACACGTTTTAATTTTACCTCTTCCACTGAAATTTATCACAACAGGAATTAGTCAATGCAATATTTATAAAGTATGCAATATTTGTAATATATGAACAAACAGCAGATCTCTATCTCTTCTTACCTGATGTGAAAGTTTTCATCATTGTGTCCATTTTCACTGCCAGGCCCCAAACAAATACCTTCTTCCTCCAGTAACCTCTGGCAGTACAGAACATCTGCTGACAGTTTTAACATCTGAAATAAATAAGAACATATTTTTAAAAACACAAGTCATAATCCTTGAAAGACATCCAGTATGTTGTTTTTGTCCCTTTAATCAGTTTCAGCTGACCTTAGCCTCTTCAATGATTTCAGCAGGTAAATACAGGCGAGGATAAAGGAAGACTCCTCCCATCGCCGGCTGGCAGCTCATCCCTGGTAGGGCGTTCAGAAGCTTGAATGCTCGTCCTGCATTCTGGGAGAGTGTTTCTGCTCTCAGAAGAATCTCCTGTGTAGGAAAAATTTTATTCTACATATGCTAGCGAACAAGGAAAAGAGGAAAGTCCAAACTTATCTGCTCCTGGTGCTTAGTGATTCACAAGTTTGCAGTTAGAAAGGTGTTGTGGTACCTTAATAACATTATGTTTTGACCACAGCCTGTCAATAATATTTCATTAGCACCTCAAAATATGATTATAAATGGTAGAAAACATATAACATGGCAAAAGTGGAGTCCTCAATAATAACTCAGAGCATAGGTTTTGAGAAACTTGTTTTATGCTCATAAAAAAATCTAATTATTAAAAGATTAGGATCATACTTTCACTGAATGTGGATGCAGTTTATTTTTCAAGGGAGCAGTAAATTTGCTTTTGTCTTTGTACCTGTGTGTATTTTTCATACGAAGCATCTCCAGGTGCAGGTGGATTGACCATGATCTCCATCGCCAGCTGTGATAAAATGGAAGAACTGGACGGAGCACGGAATTAAAACTTTTTCACCACCGGATCCAAGTTGATTAACTCCATATAGCCTCCTCTCAGACCACACCTAGACAGTGCAGGGTTAGCAATGTCAAAAATATCTCATGAAGCAGTAAAAATATGAGGAAAGAAGACAGCAATAATAAATAGAAAAAAAGGTAAAAAAGTCATTCTATAAAACATAAATCAACATAAATAAAACCCAGAGTTAACAATTAAACAAATTCTTCAAAAATTACTACTGTTTAGTTTTTATAAAAATCTGTGTTTATAGAAATCTTGTGTTGTATGTTTTCTAAAATGGAAACACAACAGCTACTTTTTTGTGATAAAAACAGTGAAGTTGCACTGAAATCTTATTTGAACTGCAGAAATCCAGTCTGGTTTTTTTTTTAGTTTTATTATCTAAATAATATTGCTATTGTTTTCTCAATTTATGTAAAATTGTTCTTTTGTTTCTTGCATAATTTTTGCAATGTAATGGGTACGGTACAAGACTGTTTTGAAGTGCATTTTTCACATTTCAAAGACTACTTAGATCGACACCCCTTTTAATAGAAATGCACCTTGTTTCTTTAAAACTGTCCTAAAAAGCATTATATTTTGTTTTGTCAGGCCAAAACAAAATATGATAATTACAAGATAATGGTTGTAATGCTCACTCTCCCATTATGGCTGTTGATATTGAGTGGAATGATGCCATCTCCACTGTCTCTGAGTAGGAAACTCCCATCTCAAACAAGACCTTTTTATACGAGAGGAACTCTTTGTCCTGTCCAAACACACTGGCCTGGTAAACCTAAAATGGTGCAATAATTCAGAAAGAAAGAAAGAATTTTAAATAGGAAAACTAATAATCACAGAAATTTGACTGTGCAGAATGTATTTACCTCTTCAACTAGCAAAACAAGTCGCTCCGATGCTGCAAAATGAATAATTTTTTCTATTGTTTCTCTGTCTTGCACATGACCTGAAAAAACAATGAAAGGGATTTACTTAGTCTTTGATGACAGATTAGGTTTCTACATTCAAATCAAGATTCTGATTTTACATTGCCTCAACTTGTTTGACCACGTGTCAGTCTTATTTTGGATTAAAGACACACTTTATAATGTTATATAATTTAGTTCAGAGTTGATGTGTAATTTAACCAAAAGAAACACTTGGATATGAGAAACATATTAAATATTATGCATCCATTGACTGAACCAAAAGCAATAAGTGCTAAATAGAACCAGCAAATAGAACCTGGTGGAGCCTTTCTTGAAGCACTTTTTATTTTAAATGTAGAAGTTTTAGGTTTTTCTGTGTCTACATTTCTAATATCTGCAAATTTACACATCGCACTTTACGCTCTTTCATTTTTTTAAAAATTTAAGTCTTAGTAATTCTATTCAGTTTGCTGTCACTACACTATATGTGTATTATGCACCTGTCGGGTTTCCCGGGTTACTGACGTAAATGGCTCTGGGATCACACTGCCTCCTTGCAGTCATTAGGGCTCGGTGCAGCTCTTCCAGGTCTAAGGCCCATCCTTGCTCCTCAGTCAGCCTGTAGGGCACCAGTTTCACCCCCACTTCATCCAGCAGCATGGGTAATGTGTGTGGGCATGGCAGGGGGGCCAACACACCAGTCTGATGCATGCATCATTGTCTAAATGAAACATTTTCAAAAATCCAGCATAGTATGTCATCCAGTTGAGGTAACCTCTCATTTTTATGATTTCCAGTTATCATACCGCCAAAGTCTTCTGTGAGCCATTGGAGAAGATGATGTCCTGTGGATTTGAATTTATCCCACCATCTCTTCTTGTGAGAAACTCAGCAACAGATCTTTGAATTGGAGGTAACCCAACAGTAGAGGAAGAATATGAACCTGTTGTAGGAAAATTGACAAGCCCTTTGAGCAAAGAAGTCTGAAAGTTTTATAGATATATGCCGCTCTAATAAGACTGTTTTGTCGATTCATTCTAGGCATTACTGTCATATTAATTTGAGGGATTCATTATTTACACATATCCATTTCTCTTTTCCAATTAAATCACAAAAAAATAAATATGCTTAATTATGACAGCACTCATTAGACTAACTAATACTTAGATCAGAGGGAAAATCCAATGTACTTAGGAAAATAGCAGATTTGCATAATGTGGCAAAAACTTTTTGAGCTGTTTCTTAACAAAAACTTCAAGTTGAAACACTTGACTACAGGGAATTATTTAGATGTGAAAGCAGAAACAACTAAGATTCAACCCTGTTGTGATCTGGAATATACACTGTATATTATACAGGGACATCTTTTGTCTCTGTCCGCAACGATATGAGTTTTCCATCACTACAGAAAGCTGTGGTTCAAACCACCTAATCCAAAACCGAGTCAACATCAAAACTAGACCAGGATTTTGAGGATGGAAAGACAAAGCTCAAAACCAAACCAATTAGAGATAATTTTCAAGAGAATTGCTGTAATCCTAATAATTTAGTTGCTAAGCATTTATTTTTTGAAACCCAATACAGTTGTAAGTTATGTACCCTTCACTCTGAGAAAAAAAAATCCTAAATCAGTAAAAGTGGGATTGTTCGTAAAAGTCCAACCTCATCTGGATTGCTGTTCTCACCAATGCTGCCTCCATTACAGGCTCCCAGAAGCTTCTGTGTCTTCTGTTTGACGTCCAGAGGAAAGCTGCCTTCTTTGAGGAGTTCCGGGTAACAACACAGTGATAAGACCTGAGGAAGAAAGCAGGAGGCAGCAGTGTCAGGCATGCTCCATGAGTGGCTGCAGAGAAGAAAATCAGCAAGAAGAAAATGTTTAAAACTAACCTGGCGAACAAATGAGATGGGTGGCAACCCTGTCCGGTGGGGATCACAGGAGCTAAGATCAATCACCTTTGTAAAAGCTTTCTGCTCACCCTGAGAGGGAAGAAAGGGGAAAAAATATATAACTGCATGTAAAGTTTTAGCGACTGAAATCCTATTTGTGTGATGTCTTACAGTCTGGCAAACTTCTGCTAGTAAGATTGCAGAAGCACCAATCATTTCTCAAGAAATCAAGAATTTTAAGAAGTCAGGTTCAGCTGTGAAAAAATATTTGAGCTATCTAAAAAAGCAGAGTTGAAGACCTCTGATTATTCTGACTGTTTAAGGTTTCTAGTGAAGGACGTCTCAGAAGAGGTAAGGTAAACAGTATAAGTTGTCCTTCCAAAAGTAAAGCATCCAAGGGCCATTAATGTGTTCAACTGCCTGAGCCATTAGGGTTCTGCATTCATAAATACTAGTGTCCTTTAGTTATAGAGTAAAAATAAAGAACAAACTTCAAGCTGGGTAACTGAGTAACTTGATTTAAAGGTTAACCAGGAAGCTGCTTAACAAACAGCTTTTCAGACTGCTTCAGGTCACAGTTCAACTTCAACCACTTTCTACAAACAGCCACTGAACACTGACTAAGGTGGTATTTGAAATATGATGTGAAACTAATTATATTTTCAACTTTGCACAAATCCTATGAAACATAAGCTTCTGAAGTTATAAAAGTGGAGTTACTAAGCTGACCTCTAAACAGCTGCTAAATACATTCGAAATCTAAAGTCAGTAATTTGATGTTAAACATTTTTATTATAAGGAAACAAATAAGACATCAATCCAAAAATTATTTTGAAATGTAAGTAAGATTTTAGTAATTATTGATTGTTTTGCTGAACAGGAAATGAGAAGTTTAAGACAGTTTCTGTTGTAGACTAACTTCTGATGACTCACCTGTGCAATCTGCTGTGAGATTTGTGCAGCCAGGCTCTGCAGTTTCACAGGGTCTCTGATCCCCCGGACCCTTGGGTTTACCCCCTGCACAGAACTCATCTCTGTCTGTCTGACTGGCGAACACGGCGACGATCCCAGCACCACTCTCAGGAGGCGGGTGTTGAGAATCTGGTTGAGCATTTCATTGCTATTTTAAACCTACCTCAAAAAAAACCTGACACCTTCATTCATTGGCGTACTTGTGGATGCTTCTGTTGAGCTTGTGCAAAATTTAAATAGTAAATTAATGCAAAAAAAACTGCTATATAAAATTATGTTAGATCTGTTTACACAGGCAAATTAAACTAACTCAAACTGTCAGATTAAAATATTTTTCTAAGTTTTTTTTTTTTTGTAATATGCAAATGCTCAACAATAACTGATACCAATTTATTTGCAAAAATTCTTATGAGTTCACTATGAAGGGTAAATCAAGGTGTTGTGTCTACCACTAGGTGGTGTACGAGAACAGAATGAATAGTAGAGTTAAGAGAAGAAGAAGAGATAAGATGGAGGACAGGAATGCCTGATGTTGCTGTACTGCTGAGCAAGTTACGAATAAACGCTGTTAAGAGTTCTTTGTCTACTTGAGCTTCTACCTCGTCCTGGCTTCCAAACATAACACAAGGGTTTTCACTTTTTTTGCAATTTGTCAAATCCAGGACATTCAGGTTAAGTTTAAAATAATAAATGTTAAACACAGTGTAACTCGAGAAAACGAGAGATTTAGTAAGTTTGGGTGTTGCATAACCTCCCAACCCCCTATTCTGTACAAGTACAGGGTAATTATGTTGCATGAGCAGCTGTCTGCTGCGTCTGGAGGGTGGCTGAGAGAGACAGGAAAGAGAAAAAGACAAACACTGAAGCAGTGAGCTTTAACCGCAGGACCTGCAGTACAGCATGCTTTAATTAAAAATTTATTTGAATTAAATCGGGTTTAAAATGATCAGATTTAAAATTCAAATCGATTGTAGGATGTTTTTTGTTTAGGTGTTTTTTTCTCTGCGGAGTTTGTATCCTTTGGATCTCTGTCAGTGGTGTCTGTCCTGGATCCGCAGGTGAAAAGACCGAAGACGTTTCAGGACATC
Source organism: Brachyrhaphis roseni (assembly GCA_903066815.1). Taxonomy (NCBI): domain Eukaryota; kingdom Metazoa; phylum Chordata; class Actinopteri; order Cyprinodontiformes; family Poeciliidae; genus Brachyrhaphis; species Brachyrhaphis roseni. The sequence continues at coordinate 10,221 of CAEFZY010018816.1, read as the reverse complement.
CTCAAGGACTGCAGCGGGAGCTGAAATACAGAGTCTAAAAAACAAACAGAAAAATATTTAGAAAATTTAGATAGCAAACTCCACCTGACTGAAATCTATATTTTTATGTTTATTAGTTAAAAATAAAACTTAAAAGAAAAATAAACTTTGGAAGATCAGAAACCAGATTTAACAAGGTCTTTGAAAACTAGAGTTAATCAATAATGCAAGTCATGTATGTCTAACATAACAAGCTAATGACCTGAAATACTCTGTCCTCACCTAATGTGATAGTTTTCATCGTCATGTCCGTTCTCAGAGCCTGGACCCAAACAAACACCTTCCTCCTCCAGTAACTTCTTACAGTACAGAACATCAGCCAGCAGCCCTGATCTCTGTCATATAGCAAAGAGACTTAATGATTACTGATGTATTACTAAAAAGAAAATAAAGTATGGAAGGCTGGGTCTATTGAGTTTTTGGTAACATATTTAACTTTTTTTGTTTATTTGAAGCTGACCTTAGCCTCTTGTATTATTTCAGCAGGTAAATGCAGACGAGGATAAAGGAAGACTCCGCCCATCGCCTGCTGGCAGCTCATCCCTGGAACTCCATTTAGAAACTCACATGCTCGTTGAGCGTTTTCGGTGAGAGTTTCCACTTTCTGAAGAATTTCCTTTAATGAATAAAGCAAAGACGTCAAGAAACAAAGCTAGATATAGAAGAGAAACCACACCCATATTTTAGACATATTCCATTCATTTCTCAGTAGCCTATAGATGACGTTGAGTCCACTCAATCTATTCCAAACCCAGCTGTGATGAATGAGATTACTGTTCAACCTGAGCATATTATATGTCTTATGTGTCCAAACAGTGCATACCCTCAAAAATATGTATTTTTAAATACTTTGAAGTGTTCTCCTTACCTGGGTAAATACTTCATATGAAGCATCACCAGGTGATGGTGGATTGACCATGATTTCCAGTGCCAACTGTGGTAAAACTGGAGGGCTGAAAGGACCCGGCATACTTGTTAAAAAGTTTTTGACCAGCAGGTCCATGTTGATGACCTCCATATAGCCTCCTCTCAAACCACACCTAAAAAGAGGAATTACAAGTCAGAAAAGGTTCACCTAAATAAAATAAGACAGATATATTATATTAATATCCATAAATACAATTAACTAACCATAAAAAAGAACAAAAAAAAACAAATTCAGGTTTCAAGTCCAGGGCACAGGGTCATACAGGACCACACATACACACTTAGATGTTTTAAAGTTATTTTTCATTCCAGAATCCCAATTTTGACACTTTAATAAAAAAAACTCACTATTTCTCCATACAAAAGTTGACTCACTAGTTATCACACTGGAACTTTACTGACTAATCGGCTAAAACAAAACATAGGAGAATGTGTGGAGTGTTATTATCTAATTAAAGGAGAAAGTTTTTCAATAACCATAAAGTCACTTAAGCAAAAATGCATTTGTGTTCCTGTTGAACTACTGGTCACACTCACTCTCCCATTGTGCCTGATTCCATGTTGAATGGAACGACACCATCTCCACTGTCTCTGAGTAGGATGCTCCCATCTCAAACAGGACTTTTTTGTATGAAAGAAACTTCTTGTCCTGTCCAAACACACTGTCCTGATACACCTACAATAATGCGAGAAGATGAAAGAAATGAGCAAAATTTTTATTAGTAAGACAAACAATTCGCCTATCCAGGGTGTACTTACTTCTTCAACTAACAGAACGAGCCGCTCTGAAGCAGCAAAACGAATCACTTCTTCTATGGTTTTTAGGTCTTGTACATGACCTAACAGAACAAAATAATTTTCATTTGCTTCAATGAAATAAAATTTGGGAAAAAGTTAATTAAAAATTTAAAAATGAATCTCCCAGCAGGAAAATAACTTTGGTTCTAACTGCATGTCTGGTGATGGTGGGACTCTGAGACGTGTACCTGTGGGGTTTCCTGGGTTACTGATGAAAATAGCTCTGGGCTCACAGTGCCTCCTGGCGGCCTTCAGGCCTCGGTGCAGCTCCTCCAGGTCTAAGGCCCAACCTCGCTCTTCCAGCAGTCTGTATGGCACCAGTTTGACCCCCACCTCGTCCAGCAGCATTGGCAGGGTGTGTGGACATGGGAGGGGGGTCAGCACACCTGTCTGAGTGGGCCCCTCTCCACTGGACAGCAAGTGCAGAACCAGCTAAACGCAGCCATAAATAACAGAATAAAACATTTAAAGCTGCATCATGAGGTGTCTTGCCTATTCCAGTTCCAACTATCATACCTTTAAGGTCCCCTGGGAACCGTTGAAGAAGATGATGTCCTCTGGATCTGAAGCCACACCACCATCTCTCTTTGTGATGAACTCAGCTACAGATTTCTGTATTTGGGGTATCCCACAGGAGGAGTCAGAGTAGGAGCCTGCCATGGTCAAATCAATCAGCTTTTAAAGCAGAAACTGCTAGAAATAAATCACATGATATAAATATATTTTACCATACCAACACTGCCTCCATTACAGGCACCCAGCAGCTTCTCTGCCCTCTGACAAACATCCACAGGAAAACTGCTTTCCTTCAGGAGTTCAGGGTACAAACAGACTGCCAAGACCTGAGAAAGCAAACAGAAGGTGACAGGCTATAAAGACAAACTCAGGGAAACTGTGAAACACATTAAAAAACTAAATGCTTAGAACCAACCTGACGCGCAAATGAAAGGGGCGGTATCCCTGCCCTGTGGGGATCCCCAGAGCTGACATCGATCACCCTCTGAAAAGCTTTCTGCTCACCCTGAGAGGAAACATGCCAAACTTTTCACAAACTCTGTGACAGTGTATGCTGCTCCCTACCATCCAACTCCATGTGATTGAGCTGGATCAAATCAAAATAGAACATGCAGGGAGAAAGTATATAGGTTAAATATAAAGGAAAGAAATCAAGTTGCACAACTCCACAACGCCTCAAACATCACAATCAGTAACATTTCATCTCACCGGTCTTTGAACTCTGATAATATTATGGTTTTGTGCCAGACCATAAACTAATAAGATTCATATCTTAATTGCTGTCCTTGAAGGATTATGACTTTCCACTTTAATGTTCTCTATGTTTTGAAAGGCTAGGCTAATGAAACTTTCTGTACATGCCCTGTTTACTTACCACAAATATGAGCAAAATGCAAAAATTCAGCGATTTTGAAGAAAGAAATAATCAAAATTGGTTAAGCTAAATGAAAAATAAATACTTTGTAGTACAAACCACAGGGTGAAAATAGCAATATAAATTATTTTATCATTAACTATTATTTTTCCATGATGACAGGTGAGATTCTGCCTCACCTGCCTCCTCTGACCGCACGTCACTGCTACATGCCCACCCTTATGTCAAAATTTAATCGATTTATGACCTTAATAATTAATTGCCTTTAATTTCCAGTGACCAGATAGAAGATGTAACTAAGTCTCCGTGAGAAAGGGTATTTAAGAAATAATCACAGATTCACTGATTGAATTTGCATTTGATTTGCAGCATATATTTGAATTTGTGCAACAAACACCAAAAGAAAAAAGAAAATACAAAACCTGAATGGCCATTCTATGACAGAATCGATAGAAATACAACTGCACATATCAAACATCAATTCTAAATAAATAATACTAATTGTATTAAATTCTGTAAGACATTACGATGCTTCACATTGATCATTTTAAGCTTTAGTAATGGAACCCTCAGCAACTACAGGTGTACTATATTTTGTTACTGAACATACTTGGGAATACATTTCAAAATGGAGACTCCTATTATTCAGTAATATGCAGGGTAATGGTCTCACTTAACTCCATTTACTATTTCCAGAACAAGTTAAAATTTTTATGGATAAAAATGTATAAAGATCTGATAGCTTACAAAATAACACTGACTGATATGCTGTTTGGTTTTCTTCGAAGAAAAAAAAGCTCTGCATTATGAACAAACAAGTAACTGAATAAATAGCTGAGTGTGCTGTCCTCCTCTTAAAAGTGTTAATGTTAAACATGAACCTTCAAGATGGTGGTTTGATTAAAGTTTAACCATGAAGCTAATAGACAAAGAGCCTTTTTAAACAGTTATGGTTCCAGTTTGACTTTCACCTCTCTATAAACTTCAGTCAATGAATGATGAACCCACATATTCAGTTTTTACGCCTCGAGCTGTCTTACCTTTGTTCTACACTGTTCAATATTTTATTCTTTTGTAGGGTACGTAGGTATTTTTTCTGTGCTTGAACAACTCATTAAGTCAGGGTTAGAGCTGTAATGGTCAAGGTTTATCAAGACCTGTTGGAGCTGCTAATAACTCACCTGCGCAATCTGCTCAGTGATTCGTGCAGCCAGGCTCTGCAGGTTCACAGGGTCTCTAATCCCAAGGACCCTCGGATTCACCTCCTTCATGGAGCTCATCTCGGTTTATCTGACTGAGGAACAGGGCGACACGCCCAACTGGACTGGAAGGAGGCAGGTGTTCAGGAAGGCAGAATCTGTTGTTGTTTGTAAAACCCATAATTGAAAGAATTTTATTTAGTTACATATATTAATGCAATTTCATAAAACAAATTTTTACAAAGCTTATGTAATACATTAAAGTTTTATTTCATTGTTGAATTTTATTAATCAGTGGTTTACTTTGTCACAAATTTTACAGATGCATACAGAGGCTCCAAGCAAATCCTGTAGTTCTTTTCTCTGGCTCTTTCATGTCGTGCAGTTTCTCCTCAATAACAGACAAAGTATCTTCAATTACTTTTTACTGTATCACACAGTGTGAATCCAAATGTTTTTCTTTAACTCTTTGCTGATGTTTCAGTTATTTATTAGATATGTGTTAGATATATTTCAGCCACTTTGTTCAACATGTGTCCAAAAACAATTACCACAACTTTTGTCTTTTTGTAGTAAAAGACAATAAAAGCACCAAATGAATAATACTTTTAAAACTTATAAATAAAAGCAGTAAGCCCATTTTTCATGTATTTATTGTTTTAATCTTTACAAGATAAGTTTGAGAACAAATTCTGATTTTCAACCTGTTTAGAAAACATCAGTGCATCATACAACTAAATATTTGAGTGGATGTCAGGAGAATGGAATTGACATTTTGAAAATTACAAAAACAACCAACTACTAAATTTACTTATCAGGTGAATAGAAAGTTTAGGCGCAATAAAGAACTACATGAATATTTGCATTTTTTCCTATTGTGTGTTTATTCACATAAGCTTTATTTGATAACAGTCAAATTCTTAAAACAGCTACTCTTGTTCTTATATTTTCGTGCTTTTGTTATCACAATCCAAGCAAGTCTGAAAAGAAGTTCAGATATGCATTGTGTTTTGACATGGAAACTAAATTTTAAAAAGCATCTAGTCTTTTCTGACTGATAAAATGGTAAATACGTTTCTCCTTCAATAAAAGCTTTTTCTAGCATTATTCTAAAATGTCAGGAAAGAAAACAAATATCATTTAAATATGATCTTTCTGCTTGTCTGATGTGGCTTTGGTGTATTTCCTCTACTGGTGACAGCCTGTTGCTTCTCAGCTTTGTCCTATACAATTCTGTTAAGTTTTCTGTCAGCGAGACGAAGGTGGAAGGAAGAGAGGCGAGACAAAACCTCCTCCAACATGTCAGGCGGAACCAGAATACATAATCTAAAAGAAACAGAGAGATTATGAACCAGAGTACTTTGCACATATTATCTGGTTCTGGATCAGCAGGGTTTTATCTCATCTTGTTTCCTACCTGAGATGATGGCTGCCACTTGTTCCATCATCTCCTGCACCTATGATCAAATTCTCCTCCTCCAGTAACATCTGGCAGTACAACACATCTGCTTCCAGTCCCAGCACCTAAAAACAAGGCCATGCGCAAAATTACAACAAAAACATAAAAGTTTGCAACATAAGACAGAGACAGCAGCTACAAGAAAAACCACAGCATGTTTTAAAAATGTTCAACTAATGTGTCTGCAGTCAATTTATTGATGTCGTTTTGTGAAATACTATTTAATCTTATTCTTCTGTGTTGTTGTTTTTTTTTTATATCTGTTACAAATTCTACACCTTATTTTCTCTTTATAAGTGGGATTGGCAAAATGTAATGAAATTAAATGTCATTAAATTAAAGCCAATGTTGTTACACTGGCTTGCTCCTTGATCTCAGCTGGTAGATCCAGATGTGGGTAGAGGTAGATTCCCCCCATCGCCGGGCGGCAGCTCATTCCCGGTAGATCGTTCAGCAGCTTCAGAGCCCGCTGAGAATTTTGGGCCAGAATGGCTCGAGTCAGGAGAGTCTCCTTCCAAGAAAACATCATCCAATATAAGAAAATGAAAAACATTAGTTGCTGTTTAGGCTTTGGTTTTGCTCTTACCTGAACAAATGTGCTATATGAAGGGTCACCTGGACTGGGTGGGCTGAGCATGAGATCCAGTGCAAGCTGTCCTGTGACTGGTGCATTGATGTCAGTACAGAGCATGGTATCGACAACATGCATCACCCCTGGGTCCATGTTGACCACCTCCATGTATCCTGCTCTGAGGCCACACCTACACACAGATCGCCAGGGGGATGATTAATGGAAATTAGAGCTCAGAAAACATGAAAATCCTCTGGGAACTTATTTAATTCTCAACTTGTGTACACAAAAAACTGTCACATTATCAATTTCTAAAATTAAATTAAATAATATTAGCCAGTAAAGGTAGAATTGTTAAATGAAAACAACTTTGCTAATGTAGACTATTTTGGCCTATTTACATTATCAAATTATAAAATATTGAATTTCATTTCAATTCAAAGTCATTACTGCTTATTTGTCATGTATCCTCTAAAAGAAAATAAATCAAATCGATAACTGAAATAGCATTGTTTGAAGATGATATGATTATTTTCCATTACCAGTGTTAAAATAATATACAGTTATCAAAACCATGAAATATAAAAAACAAATAAAAGAAAAAAATTAACAAAATATTACAACTATTTATTTCTCAAGATTTAAAAGATAAAACTAAAGTAAAAATTAAAACACGGTGACATTATAAGATTTGAATAAAGCATTTGTTCATTCTGACATAGGATGTATCATCTTAACTGAAAATAAGAATCAAAGTAAATATTAAAATTAATTCATAAGAATAAATAATTTTAAAAAATAAAACTATTTTCAATCATCAATACAAAAATAAAAATTTAATGAATTACAATTAAACAGTGATAATCATGTCATTCCACTTATACATATATTTTTTTAATTTATTTTATTTTTAAATTGTGGCATATGTACTTATAAAACTGCATCATTCATGCTATTTTCATTTTGTCACCAATATTAATATTTTTAAAGGATAAATATTGAAAATTTGTCTTCAGATTTGAAAAAGAAAACTCTTTTTTTAAATAATAATCCATAAATTACTATGTTTGCTTATCACAATACTTGTTCATTAAAATATGTTTCATTCAATCCCATAAACTAAAGATTTTAAAAATAACTAAGATTCAGTTATAGAAATAAACCAAAACTTTTATGTAAAAAGAAAGTTGGATTGAGTGTGTCTCAAAACTCCATACCAGTTTTTAAGTCAATACTGATCATTCCCCATATTTTACTGAGATTCTCTGTAAAATATGAGAATTGACTTCTGAGATCTGACTTCAACTAATAAGGAATGGAAGAGAAACTCACTCTGCTGCACAGGCACAGGACAAAGAGTGGAAGGAGACCAGCTCCACAGTGTCTCTCAGATGTTTGTCCATCTCAAACAGAACTTTCTTATATGAAATAAACTCTTTGTTTGGTGCATAAACACTGTCTTGGTAGACCTAGAAGGAAGAGCAGAACAGCTCAAAATATTCTCCTGATTCTGAGGAGACATTTTATCATCACCTCATCAATCAGCAGAAGGAGTCTCTCAGCTGCTACGAACTCAAGCACTTTCTCTATGGACTTCCTGTCCTGCAAATGTCCTGAAAACAGACAACAGCCGCTTCATCAGCGTTGATAACGAGCTGAATTTGGCTTCCATGCAGTGACGTGTGCACCCCTGCCTGTGGGGTTTCCTGGGTTGCTTATGTAGATTGCTCTGGGCTCGCAGCGCCCTCTGGAGGTTGTTAGAGCTCTTTCCAGCTCACTCATGTCGACAGCCCAGTTTTCCTCCTCTATCAGCGGGTAAGGCACGGCCAGCACCCCGGCCTCGTCTAGCAGAGGAAGCAGTGTGGGTGGACAGGGCTGTGGGATCAACACGCCAGTCTGAAGTCGCCCTTCCCCTCCGGACAGCAGCTTTACTATTACCTTAAAACACAAAGACAAACTTTATTATCCCATCTGAATTTAGGCAATAATCTAACCACTATTTTGTTACTTTGATTTTAATAACTCAGGATTGGTCAGGTACTTTTAATTTTCTTCAAAGAGGAGCAGAAGTTTCTGTAAAGAGAAACAGAAGTTTGGAAATAGTAAATTTTGGCTGACATATAGCCTGATCTTTTTACTTTGGTTTTTCTTTATAGTAATTATGTTTCTTTTGAGGTAGTTTCCGTTCCTCATTTCTGGAACCACACTAGTAGAATTTGCAAATGTATCATTTTTCAGATGTGGGCAAATATTAATAAAATTGCAGAAGCTCAAGTTCGTTTATTGAGTTTCGCAAAACGCTTATGTCAGGTCATCCACAAGCGTTTTGTTGTCACACCCTTTTAAAGTTCTTCAAAAACAAACCTGTGTCTTACCATCAGGGCTCTTTGAGCTCCAGAGGATATAAAAATGTTTTTAGCATAAGCAGGAACACCTTCGTCTCTTTTCATGATGAACTCGGCGATAGTTTGTCTGATGTAAGGCAGTCCAGAGGAGGCAGTGTAGGAACCTAAAGATCATAATAAACAATCAGTTAACTCATTAAATAGAATATTAGAGAAATATTTAGAACTTTATCCATATTCTGTGCTATAATGAGACTTTTTTTGGGCTCCAAAGATGGATAATACTGTAAACTGTTTTTTCAGAATAGTTTTTGTTTTGTTGTTTTATATATGTACAATTTATTTACATGTGTGTACTACTTATACTGTATACATGTAAACAGTATAACATTTTTTATTGTTCGGTTGTTGCATCTGATCATGTACTAGAAGTTACAAGATGGCGAAAATAAAACAAATTTTTATTTGGTCTCTGGCAGCTGAGAGAGATGAAAACACAAAGACAATCACAAGCCACAAAAATAAATCCGCCTTTATAAACCTGCTGAATTGAATTACTCTTTCTTAACGTGGAGTACATTAAATATCTAATGTAAGTAGTTTTCTTTATTTTTCTGTGTTTTAACTTTTGCATATTTAGTTGCAGCACTTTGAGCTTTTAAAGCCTGCTTTAGTTACTGTAAATGATGGGCAAATGATGGGCAAATCAGTTTTATTTCGATAGCACAAGGAAGGAAGCTCAGTAAAATTTGGGTTTAATAAATGGTGAANTTTCAAATCCTCACCCACACTTTCACCATCACAAGCCTCCAAGAGCCTCTGGGCTCTTAGCTTGACGTCCAGAGGAAGATGTTCATCACTCAGCAGTTCAGGCCACAAACACACCGCTATGACCTAGAAAATGGCAGCAAATTAAAAGAGGAACTGAAGCAGGAAAATATTGCATATGCATGATGTTGATGTTGATATTGATTGTTTAAAAAATAATTCTTTCCTGGTTGTCACACATTACATTATTCTCAATTAGGAATGCCAAAATGATTTTTGTTTGATTAATACCAGAATAAGAAGACTGTTTTTCAAACAATATTTTATTTCTTTCATCAAAGTCAAGAGTAAATCATCTCCTTTTTTCCTACTACACTGCATGACTCTGGGTGTCCTTCCAGAAGCTTCTCATGATCGTTTTTCTGGAGTTTTGGTCTATTCCTCTTGACAAACTGATGTAACTGAGTCAGCTTGTCTTACTCAAACACAGTTTTACAGCTGTGCCTAATTTCTATGGGACTAAGATCAGAGCTTGTGGTGGTCAAATAATATTTACCATTGGAGCTCCTAAATATTTAATAAATCCATTGATGTTGATGAACCACTGACAAGATATATACTTTTGGGATCGTTCACATTAGGAGTAAATTAAAAAGGGATTTTTGTCTGAATCAATTTAAGGAATATGAAAAAACTCACCTGGCGAACAAATGAGATGGGTTTCA
>CAEFZY010018814.1:0-48022 GCA_903066815.1 Brachyrhaphis roseni | reverse complement strand
AGGTATATTACTAAAACTTTGAAAACTCTTTCTGTGTACCGTCTGTATGTAGGCACATGCGGCTTATAGACAGGTGCGGCTTATGCATGCACAGAATGATTTTCTTTTTGCAGATGTACTGGGTGCGGCTTATAATCGGGTGCGCTCTATAGTCCGGAAAATACGGTATTTGAGATATCGCTAATTACATTATGACTAGTCGAAATGATGTCAGATTTACCATTGAGTTATATGGAGACATCAATTCAAGATATCTACAATGAATTACTGACTATCTGAAATACAGATATCTGCAATTAAATTATGACTAGTCGTAAAGTAAATTCAAGATATCTCGAATTTAGTTTTGACTAGTCATAATTCTAACCAAAGATATCTCGAACGACAACATAATTCAAGATATCTAAAATGTATTTTTGGATAGGAGATATGTAGTTTTGACTAGTGAAAACTAAAATCATAGATATCTTAAAAGCAAATAATGACTAGACAAAACAAAATTAAAGATATATTGAATTGTAATTTTGACTAGTCAAAATTCCTTTTAAGATATCGCTAAATGATTTAGAGATATCTTGAATTACACAGTTTTTGTATTTAAGATATCTTAAATTAACATTTTGACTAGTCAGAATGACTAATATACTGATATCTTGAATATGTATTCTGTAGTCAAACATCCCTGACTTACGTGGCAATTTGAAAGTTTAATAAAACAATGAAAAATAGAAAAAAACAAAAAAAGATGTTGAAAATGCACAACTTTCATGTTGAAAATGTTTTGACAATAGCAATTTTAGCTTTTCAAAGCTGTTTTTAAGTGCATTTCGTTTGTCGGAAATGAATAAACAGAAAATTCTTTGCAGATTTGAGAAGCAGTCTTATAGTTGATGAAGTTTTGTGCTCTACACATATCCAACATTGCCAAGCTCTTTCTAAGTTTGGGCATTTACTGACAATTTTGTGCAGGAAACATAAAATTCTGCAGGCAACTGTTTGGACAGCACAAAGGGACTTCTGTGCAATTCTTAATTCAGGTATCTAAAATTGTAATTTTGACTAGTCATAATTAAGTTCAAGGTATCTTAAAATGTAATTACGGATGAGTCCCGTCAAATGACGGATCCAGTGTCGTAATTTGAGATATCTTGAAAGGAATTTTGACTAGTCAAAATCTTGAATTATTATTCTTACTACTCAGAATGTAAATGCAGATATCTTAAATTACCATTCCGGATAGTCAAAATGTAGTTTTGTCTAGTCAAAATGCATGTTTAGATATAAAGGTTCTCTGAGTCTATTGGACTGTGAGTACATTTCTTGTCCCCTCTTAAGGTGTCCTAATAGGTTTATTTTAGCCCACTTCAAAACATCATTTTTTTCTAATAAACAAATTTTTCTTTTTATTTGAAGGTCTGATTGTACTGAATATGATGCTAAAAAACAAAATTCCTCTTTTTCTTCAATCTTCTAGTAGGCATGCAAAGGTCTTAGAATAAAACTGTTGATAACTTTAGTAACCTTGCCAAAAATCTCATGTCCATTAAAGAAAAGTAATCCCAGAAATTGTCACCATTGTGTTTCATGGTATATATGATCGTCTTTTTGTGATGCACATTGCTAAACCTTTATGAAGATTGAAGCTGAAACACATTTTCCCACTAGGATCTTGGTAATTTTGGCCAAGCCTGGATTTTTATTTCAACCATGTTCCATACTACAAATGGAGAATACAGGAGACCACTATCACATGTACAACACAACCAGTACTTGGCATCGACTTCTGCAGCTATTTCAGATTTGCTGTTCGCCTGTTGGCAGCCACCCTTACTATGGATTTTGTGTAACCTTCTCCTGACTTATGCCTTTGTACATTCTGATCCTTTGTAACCTCTATGAAAAATATGACGTTAGCTCAAGGATTTAAGAACAGTCGAACTTTGATGGAAGGTGTGAACTTTATAACACTAAAAGCTGAAACAATCAAAAAGTGATAAAACTTGAAGTATTAGTATAAGGAGGTGCGCCTATGCAACCAAGCTATTGCTGCTTTCTTGCTTCTTACTTTTACTTCCCCAATAGATCTGCATATCAGTTGAATTTTACAAGATAACTGTCACATTAAAGGTGAAAAGTTTTGAATTTAATAATATTGGTTGCATTGTTTTACATCACAAACACCTTGAATTTCAATATGGCTGTGTAATTTTTTAAAAGCCACTATATACACTATAATCAGTAAACACAGTAAACATGCACAAGTGTCCATGTAAATGCTTAAAAAATCTACCCACAACTCCTGAAAATCCCCCAAAACAAAACAAACAACAACAATGTCCAGTATGGGGTAATAAAATTTAGTGTAGCTCTAACAAAAGCACATAATCTAGGCCCCCAATTCTCTGCAGCAAAGGTTGAGGGGAAAGGCTAGTTCCCATTAATGCACATGTCTAGAAAGCAACAGTAAAAGTATCTAAGGCATATCTGACAGCAAGGTTCTACTTCTTATTTGTTGCCCAATTCCATTTGCCTCATTTCAAAAACCTCTGCTGCCGATGACTAAGCTTGTCAGAAGAATGGTTTCAACCATCATGCTGTTGCTGTTGCATTTGTTCACTGTAATTTCTAAATGCTCTCTTCAAATTTGGATTGATGTGTCAATGTTATATTACCGAGATAAATAGGTTTAACAGGAGATCATAGTTTACCAACGTCAGAGAGGGAAAGGGAGGTGGTCACATATCAAAACTGTGTGAGACGGGACAACGCTTCTAACTGAGGAGTTAATGGGACTTAGTTAATCAATATATTCAAATGTGGAACCAATTTATTGTTTTTATTATAAATGGATATATGTAAAAAAATGTGTAACCTGACGGAAAATGCTTTCTATCTCTTCAAGTAACCTAAATGAATTTTTCATGATTGTGATTTTGTTTATCTGAAGTCGTTGCCATGAGGCTGGAGACCAAATCTAACACCAGTCAGATGTTTCCCTGATGATTTAACACAGTGGATGGTAATCGAAACATCTGTGTGATGAAAATGTTTGCACAGCTCTGCACACAACGCTAATATGAGAGTGTAGAACATCTGGATAAATACGCTATGGATACAGCCAGAAGTCTAAAATGAACACCTGCGGTTTCTGTCTTTAGTCTCTTGTACACTTAATCTCAGTATCTGCGACTGTGCTATTTGCATAAGCTCATCAGTTCTCTCCAACATGACAGTGAGACAGAAAGAAGATAGAAGGCAGGGAAGAAAACCAAGGAGGGGAGCGATCTAGTTTCTTTAGGCTGTTATTAGTGGTATTGACCAAGCTTGCTGGTTTCTATCGGTGTTCCCTTTCTGTCAATTTGGAGAAATCAGAGAGCAAAAGAGTGGGTTGAGAGCAGCAACACACATGCACTGAGCTACGCTAGTATACTGTATGTTTTTTGTGCTTTGCAAGAGCATAAACGAATGGATATCTGTGCAGTAAATAGCCTGTGGATATGGCTATGTAGAGTGGGTGCCTGCATGATGTGTGGGTTGTTTTCCTTGTTGATGCTTTTGGCACAAAACCTCCTGACACAGGGGCTAAAAGCCACTACTACCTTCTCCCTGTTCTTTGTCATTATAACTAAAACACATGTCGGAATTTCTGTTTTCATGCAATCATACACTAGGTTGGAAAAATGAAAAGGATTCAGGATTTTCAATCGTTCCTTTTAAAATTGCTGCCTGCTGAACAAATCTGTGCATTTTAAATCATGTACAAGTGCTGCAAAACTTTTTGTTAACTTTTAACAGCTTGCTGTTGTCTTTAATTTGATGTTTTGCCATCCAGGTCACTACGAAGAGCAACAGTGAAGCCTGTTTTTAGTCCACATCTTGATAGAAACACACTTTTAGGTCCTTGAAGTGCGTGAACACGTGCGCTCATGACCTTAAATGCTCACACTGGACTAACGGAACGATGTTGGGTGTGTGTCTGTAGAAGCTTGAAGGCATGTGTATAGCAAAACGGTTGGATGAAAAGGGTAAATGTGCTGTGATTGGTACCTTTGGGCGACAGAAAGAACTCAATTCCAAATACAGCAGCTGAATGCAGGCCAATCAACGCTGGCTTGTAGTGTGTAATGGTTCTGGTGCCTTCAGGGCTTGAGTTCTGGAGAAAACAACCCTGCTGGAGATTTGCTACCTTCACTTCCCTTAGATGCCTCCTAAAAATATATTTGCAATCTTAAAGACAGACTATATGATAGCTTAAACATTGTCTGTGTGTCTATTTCCAGAGCCCTTTTTCAGAACAAATGTATAGATTTGTAGTTCATGTGGTAAATGTATACCAAACAAAATGTGAATGTGCAAAAATTTGGTTACATTATAATTTATGATGACAGGTAATATGTTTCCCAACTGAAGCATTATTTTCTAACACTTCTCTATAAAAGTTTTAAAACTCCACACAAACCTGAATAATATGAGTTTAAGCTTTTAACAGCAAGTGAATGCTAGGTCAAGTCATGTTCTAAATCAAAGTATAAGGCTTGCTACACCATATGGAGTAGCTTGAAAGACATTGCTATGACCAGAGATCCTGATAATAAAGGAACCTTAAAGACCAAATCCTAGTATTGTGTATTCTCTGACAGTATAAAAGGTATTTTTAGCCATCAACAAGCCTCTGAAACTTGTTGAAAATAGGCTTGTCCTATCTGCAGGATTCTCAGATAGGCGGATTTAACTTTAGATGATTATAAAAGGTAAACTCGCTTATATTCAGCTTGTCTATGGAAAAATATAAATCTTCTGTTGTGGCAGAAAAGTCCCATGGAGATTTACTGGAATTTTTTCAGAAAGACGGTTTTGCTTTTCAGTCATTGATATGTGCAAGAGTTGAGTGTTTGTGAGATGTTAGTTGAGAGATTATCAAAAGGCAATACAAAAACAATCATCAACATCTTAGACATGTTGCACTTTTTGTTTATGAGTCTATTTTGATATATTTGTCAAGGTCACCTGATCTCATCTCCAACGGGTCCAATTCAGAAGATGTTGGGTACGGTGGCACAAAATAATTCATATCAACATCATTAACTGTGATACATCACTAACAAATACACATAATGATACTAAAAAGTTAAATATCCCGAAAATCTGTAGCAGGATGTTTAATATTCCTTTTGTCAGTGATTGTTGTTCAAAGGGAAATGATTCCGAATAATCTTTATCAAATCAATAACAATGAAGGAGTTGATTAAAAACAGTTCAAAGCTCCACTCCAGATGTGACCCTTGTCCCTTTTCCTTAGATCTGAATGAGGTCACTCCAGGTGCTCTGGCTTTTCCACACAAGCTAACACACGTAAGTCCAATTTGTTGCTGCAAATTAGGCACAAATGTGTTTTTCGAAGTATTTGTGTTAGCATTGCTTATGGACCAACTTAGCATCCAAGATAATCCCTATAGGGAAGGAGATAACCCCCGATGGGGGGACATTATACTTATCAACAGTTGAGTTAACAGAGCATAGACATCAAGCACATTTTTTGGTACTTTAGGAAAATCATTTCTTTAACAAAAAACCTGTGAAACATGTGTTCCATGAATGTGATGTTTTTACTGACCAGAGTTTTCGTCCACCCTCTCCTCCACGGTGTGCTCCTTTTGATGAACCCACTCACTGTTGCACTTGAAGTAGATCTGCGTGGCAGGCGTGGCTTTGCAGTACAGGTTAACTGGCTTGTTCTTCACAATGTAGGCCTCCTCCGGTTCCATCAAAAATACTGGAAGTGGCTCCGGGGGATCTGAGGGGAACGTTTCAGGCAGCTCACCCAGACCAATGAAATCATCGTCAACTGTAAAGAGAAAAACTCTGTCACATGATGGGAGAAGGAGGGAAGACATTGAAGAACTAGTGAAGACAGACATAAAAACAATTATGGAAAAAGCAAGGATAAGTTTGGAGAGGAAAAAGGAGGCAGGAGCCATCGGGAGAGTATTATAACCAGTCTTTGGATGAGATAATCCACTTCGCAGAGCACACACAATGAAATCCCTATCATTTGATATTTTGGAATGTTTACACAAGTGTTTTAGAGCGCAGGAAATTCTGGGATTCCTCTCAGGCCAATAAGCCTGCATGGATTTACAGAAATTCGCCCTCACTTGGTCAAACCACAACCAGCGATTGCTGAGCAATGAAAGAGCAGTGACGCCAGCCAGAGCCAATAACGAGAAACAGAATTTGTAGGTTGACTCCGAGGAACTAAAGTTATAAGCTCTTCTAGCTGTGCCTCCAATTTTCTCGTCTTCTCCCTCTTTGTCACTCTTTCTCACGCACACACACAAACACCAGCTCACACAGACAACCCGGATGCAGGCAGCACATCTAATGACCTCGGGCTTTTGGCCCAGTTTGTGCCATGTGCCATTCCTCAGATACTTCTGCAGTAGACAGATACGCTTCCCTGTAATTACAAGTCTCTTTCATCTCTGTGTCTTAAATCACAAACGCTCAGCTGCATGTGCATGCGCATACAAGTGCACAAACACACAAAGAAAAGCTCACAGTCGTACAAATACACAGGCGTGCACGCCCGAGTGGGCCCAGCTAACTTTCTAACTCTTTGAAGAAAGCAGGATAAGGCCTATTCGCCACCCTATTTGTCACCTCCAGAACTGTTCTATTCTTACCATTGAACCGGTAGACATCAATTATTCACGAGTGTGAAAGAAAGAAGGCAGAGTCATAGAGACAGAGACACAGAGGGAAACAAAAGGAAGGTACAGTGAGAGCAGCTAAGCCAGACAGACATAGATTGATATGTAGGAATTGAGCTGGGCAGACAGATAGAAACGTAACGCAGGAGGACAGGAACAGGAAGGCAGACTCTTCGGATAACAATAGAGTTTATCAGCCCAATCAGTAATTCTTCCATGGCCCTCCATCTATCTGCCTCCCTGACCTGTGTGGACATGATGGAGTCTTGTTGTCTGACAGAAGTTGCCTCGTGAATGCTTTTGGGAGCACTAAATAACATCTTGACTGAGCAGATATCTCCCTGTGATGTTGCTCTAATGTTATCTATCCCTCCATACCTGCCAGCAGACTGAGGCTGATTGCTGGGAAATGAAAGTGCAGGAGGAGCCAATCATCAAATGAACAAAGCAAACCTCACCGAAGTGAAAGAGTGTGTGCCGTTACAGTATCTTGGAAAAGTATTCACACCCCCAAAATGGTTTCATAGTTTGGTACTTTATCTATGTGTTATATTGGCATTTTACACAAACACAAGCACTGCATAGTAGAAAATTTAAAGTGCACAAACAAATATTATTTTATTCAAACCTCCGTAAGTCCATTCTAAAACAACAGCTGCAGGTTTTATTGGGTGTCTCTGGCAGCTTGACTTAAATTTGTGTCTCTTCTTTTTAGAAAAATAGGTCAAATGAAGACATTTTGGATGGACAGCATATATGAACATAAACTTTCAAGTCTTGCCATAGATTTAGCAGTTATTCCTGTAACAATATCTGCTTAATTTCAACAACAGCATGTATACAGAATATGGAAAGTCTTGTGGATTTTTTTGTCCTCTAAAGAATGAAATACATTTTTTAAATAGTTATTTAATTTCACAGTAAATTTACAGATATATTCCATGAATTAAAATTAATTAAAACAGTTTTAATAAGACTTGTTTGTCAGATCAAAAGTACCTTTCCAAAATAAGCAGGTGTTAAGCATGCTTTTCTTTAAGTTCATGTTTTTGTATTAAAAAATGCTTTTTACTGCTCTGATCTAATATCCTAAACTTAAATGTCTAGTTTTTACTGGCTGTAAGTGTAACACAATCCCTCCATCCATCTTCTTGACAACTATGACCAGCTTCCCTCATTCTGCTTCTCCAGAAAGACATAACAGCATGATGCTGCCACCACTGTGTTACACTATAGGGATGGTGTGTTCCGAATGATGTCCAGTGTTACTTTTCTACCACACATAACATTTTGGATGTAAAAACAATATTTTTTTTTTGTTTCACCAGACCAGAGCACCTACTTTGACATGTTCATTGTGTCACCTATATGGCTTGTGGAAACCTGGAAACAAAACTACTTGTAGATTTTTGTCAAAAAAGTTGCCCTGGTAACAGATTCTCCAACATGATCTGAGCCCCTCTGCAGCTTCTCCAGTGTTACCATGTGTCTACTGGCTCCTGCTCAGATCATTTCTCCTATAGTTGGCCCTGTCAATTTAAGTGTACTGGGCATGTCTTGTTTGGCTTACAAGTTGTGCCTTACTCTTTGTGGTTTTAGATGATAGATTGAACACTCCTATGTAATATTAAACGGCTGATATATTATTTTGCAACCTATGCCTGATTTAAACTTCATCATGTTTTTCCCTGACATGTCTGCTGTGTTCTTGGTTGTCAAGAAGTTTTGTGTTTGCCAATGTTCTCTAACAATCGTCCTTCATAGAACAGTTGGATTCACACCAAGAATAAATCTTACACAGATTTATTGCAGTAGTTCTTCTGAAAGCAATTTGCTGTACCGGATTTTTTTTTAGGGGTATCGGAATAAAAAGAAATGCATGTCAGACTTTTAAAATTGTAAAGATTTTCTAGAACTTGCACTGAAGTTTGTGAGTTCAAGATGCACTGAAACTTTTCCATCAAGAGAAAAAAAAGTTGGAAACTTTCTCCTCCATTCAATTTTGCGAGTAATGTCTTCATAAAGCTGAAGTCTTATTCACCAGACCTTGGGTTAGTCTTTTCTTTTGTGCAACATAGTCCTCAGTCCACCCACATACTCAGCCAAAGGGACCATGACCCAGAAACAGGCAAAGAGAGCCAAGGAAACTCATTAAAGATTGTGTTAGCCTTCTTTTGCCCTCCATTCCCATTATCTCTCCATCTTTCTCTCCCTCCTGGCTCAGTTGCCTCTGTCAAACTCTGAGGCAGAAAGATCTGAGGCGGCCATGAAAGTGCAGCTCCCTTACAACCAAAGAGAGACACGCGTCTAATGTGCTCATGCACATACAAACCCTTACAATGGTTACACGCACACCGGCGCACACGACTTTGCTCACAGATATTTGAACTCATCAGCTTCCTTAGTCCTAGAAATAATAAATTCAAGCATTTTGCACGAGCTCTGCAGTAAAAAATAAAATAAAATAAAAAGTCAGCAAAGGAGTAGAAAAGGAAACCTCATGACAATATGAGAAACCCTGACTTTTACCAGTCCTTCTGCCCCCACTTCCCTCCCATCACATGGCATTTCAGCATCTTTCACCTCACACGTGAGGAACAATAAAACTAAAGAGACATCTTTACAAAACATTTTTTTCTTAAACCCTATTTTTCCAAAATGTGAAATGAAATGCTTTTCCTCTCAGTTTTGAAGTTGTATCCTTTTTAGCAAAAGCATTAATAAAGAATGCTCCCCCTGTTTGATATGCACTTTAGATTTTCTGTAAGCATTTGTATTACTCTGCCTTTCTTTTAATACAAAACCCCCCTGAACAATCTCCAAATTGAGTGTTTAAAATTTTATGAAATATATCCTTGCAGCGCTTTTCTTTTAATTATGTTTTGCCCTGTAATTGAAGTAAGTTTTTCTAATTCATATGTAAATTGTGTGACTTTATAATCAAATATTTTAAGGCACAAATTTAATATTACTTGAATTTTATATGCGCTCCATATCTCACCAGAAAAAAAGTAAAATAAATAAATTATATAAAAACAGATACTCAAGTGAGAACTTGTCAAGTGGATACAAATGTCAAATACTTCAC
Source organism: Brachyrhaphis roseni (assembly GCA_903066815.1). Taxonomy (NCBI): domain Eukaryota; kingdom Metazoa; phylum Chordata; class Actinopteri; order Cyprinodontiformes; family Poeciliidae; genus Brachyrhaphis; species Brachyrhaphis roseni. The sequence continues at coordinate 38,224 of CAEFZY010018814.1, read as the reverse complement.
TGCCAATAAATTAATCAGATAGGAGCAACCACAGTCCATGTTATAACATTTTAAAAAACAGTGAGAACCAATAAAAGTGCTAAACATAAAATAAGAAAGAATAAAAACTATAAAACTCAATAAAATACTGAAAAGAAATACATGTAAAATTATGAGTAACAATTGACATAAAATAAAATCCAAATAAATTCTATAGCTATATATATCTATATATATGTATATATATATATATAGATATATAAATTCTATGTTGAAAACAACACCCAAAAGGTGAGTCTGCAAAGAAGATTTTAAAATATCTGGTAATATCTACAAGGCCTTTCTAATTCGTAATGACTATGCCTTCCACAGTTTTGAATTTGCAACTATAAAAACCAGATCGATCCTTGGCACATCCAACAACAAGCGGTCAACTCTAAAATGGACAGGCAGCCAGTGCTGAGAGTGTGGGTGAAAATAGGCTTGTCAGTGTTTCCACCCAGAACTGTATATGAAAAGAGTGAAAGGTGCAGAGGGTTGTATACTTTGCCAAAAGTACATCAAACTCCAAAAGGATGAAAAGATGGCATGGAAAAGTCATGAATAATGACCCCCAAACGACTCTGATATTTAATGATTGAACCACTTACTTGTCCTTGTGACAGGTGTGGAAGATTTTTAGTAACTGAATACAAGCAAAAGATCAAGAAAGAAAGGTCATGATAAGGGTGTGCAGTTAAAGTCAAGACAACATACCTGGATGGAGTAGCAGGCAGTGGTCATTACCGGGAGTGTTTTATTCGCTGTGTGTTCAAGTAATAAACTCTTTATAACTACTTTATAATTATTCTAAGTGTTGTTGATTAGGTTCTGAGCAACTACAAGTGAATACCCTACATAAAACAAGCTGAATATTTGATATTATTCAAATGTATATATATATTTTTTACCTTGAAAAACACAAAAGCTTCAGGAAAAATACAAAACCACAGTACAGAAAATCAAAACTGCACAAACTGTATCACAGGTAAATTATTTAAGCACATTACAGAATATGGAGTACACCGAACAGACTGCATGTTGTATGGTTGCTGTGTATTCACTTCATTACAAAGAGAATCATGGGATCTTGTGGCACAAGATTAAAATTTCACTTTTGGCTTTTCTATGCTTACAGTGCACCACACATGATTTTATCAGCAGCTATGCTACTCTGCAGGTCTCAGAGTATCTCTACTGCATTGTTTCAAAGTCACACAAATGCTTCTCAGTTATTGGAGCAATGACCCAATAATAACATTATATGCTCTCATGAAACAGTATGCAGATGCTTTGTGTGGACTGATGAAGATTCACACACCTCAGGATGCTGGAAAATGTGAGTGAAAGTGGCTCCTTGGCTAAATGATGTGAGTTATTATTATTACCATATGTGGGGGAAATCAAAAAGCATGGTCAGTCGATGGCATCGCAGTATAAGTTGCATTCCATGCTGACACTGTTGAACCCTGAATTCCACATCCTTCAAACCAACACAAATATTTCAGACATGTTATAATGCACATAATTTGCTTCATAACATCTAGGCACCTAGGAGGTCATGAAACCGTGTGACAGCAGCCTTGCCATTAGACAAGCCTAGAAGAAATTTATGCTCTGATCAAGCCTGGATTTAAATATTCCACTCTGATTGCATGTTTTCTTCAAAGCGCAATTTGTAGTTAATGAAATATTTAGTTATGAAAAAAGAAAGTGGGGATATTCTCAAAAATATTGCTAAAATCACTCATATGTTCTCATATGTTCAGCTGTTGGTCTCAAGAGCTAAATGTTTTTGTTACCCCCCTATTCACTACAGAAATAAGAAATGTTGCCCAAGACTGGACATTGTTCAATGTGTGAAGGCATGTTTTAGAACCTAATAAAATGCATGGGGATCTGATGGTGCTGTGGAAGATAAGCTGTCTCTATCAGTGCTTGAGCAGACTTATTGTCCAAAGAAAAGTGATGTGCCAGTAAGACCAATGTTTCCCTTTCATCAGGGGTAAGTCGAGCATGAACAAGGATGAACTCTGGAACAAATCCTCTTTATTTCATTTCTTTGTCTTTTTTTTATCCATATCTCATTCTCTTTAAATTTCCCAAATTAACTCCTCATCTCACTAATCCTTCTAATTATTAATACACATACAGGGAAAGTCCAGGCAAAACATTGGTGAATTATCATCTAGTCATCTCTCAGCTGGGGATTTTACAAGGCAGATTTTTGTTGCATCTACTCAGCTGTCATCTCAGTTATTAACAGGTCGATCAGTTCTACCTATAAATGTGCTTTTGACACACCGACTGATTTTACTGAGTGAACATAAAGTATGGTAATGACTTTTTATGGCCAACAGCATTGGCCTAAATAAAGAGTTATACATCCCACTGGCCTCAATCAATACACATGGTCCTTTCAACAGAATCTCCTTTTAAAACCTTTAAAAGAAAAAGGCAACACAGAGTTAAACTAATTTCTTTGTTTTGGTGTTCTCGTGCAATATCTCTATTAGCTCAGTGTTTCATGAAAACTCCGATATCTACACACCCTGACCCAAGCTGAAGAAGGTATTGATCACAACCAAGAACCAGTGGCCCCTTCCTTTGCAAGCAGATATTTAATAAATTGGATCCAAAATTAACCCAATCATTTCCCGTCTTCTGAGTCAATACAGATCAGAATCATTGCTTGGAGAAAGTTGTTATGAAACATGTTGGATTTTAAAAACTCAGCAGGTTTCTGGAAGTCCCAGAGCTAAGATAAGGATCTAGATTTCCAAGAATACACACAGACTGGTGCTTAAATAATCCTAGATGAACTAGTAAGATCCAAAAGAGTTACAAATTTCAGTAAAACCCTGACCTCTCACAAAATCTAGCAAAATCAGTATATTCTAAGAATTGCTCTCTAAAACCATCAATTGGAAATTTGCTACAAAATTCCGATTGGTAAATTTTCAGAGAAAATCTCAACTTTTAGAGAGAACAAGCCATCTCTATTAAGATAAAAGTCGTTTTCTGCTAACTTTGCAATGTTAGTCGTGTATTTCGCTTTGGGTGTGTTTACATGTTCTCTCTGATCGTCATCCCTGACCTTCACTTGGTTCTCTCGGGCAGCACCCTGGCAGGTGGCAGCTGGTCTTTGCCAGGGTCATGCCAAGCATCGGTCACTGTCTCTCCAGTCACATCAATGCCAGAAGAGACAAGGTCAAAACATGATGATAATAAACTTCATCTACTTTAAAGTTTATGTTATAAAGGAGGCAGGATTTTTTAAAAAAAAACTTTCTATCACATATTTAGATAGCAAGATATTAGATTATAAAGATATCACATATTCTTATGTGAGAAAAACAACAACTAAAAACAAAAAAGTGGTCAGGAATTTCTTAAATGACAGAAAGTACTTAAACAAAATGAAAAGGAAGACAGTAATTAGTCCTGTGATAAGGAGGTGAAAAAGAGGTAAGCAGAGACCTGCACAGACCAGATTAGTAAGATGATCTGAAAAGAGGTTTCGAAAAGATGGGATTCTTTGGGGAGAAAAAATGAAAAAAGGCACAATTAGGGTGAAAATAATACTTCTGTAAATTGTTGGAGAGAGCAATAGTGTGAGCTACTTCAAAAAAAGAATCTGCACCAGGTATTCTTCTTACTTAATGTTCACATGAAATATGAGCTTATTGAACCTCCATTTTTTAAACCAAAAGTAATTATCTTCACTCCCACTCCACATGCACACCAGTTTAGACAAATCTCAGTTCAGTCTCAGTCCTAAAATTCCTTCTAGGGACACAAGTTGCAAATGAACAGACTTTAAAAATAGTAAGCAGTGTCTGTTTACACTGCTGCTGATGGACTTCAGTCCATTGATTGGCTCTCTGTTTCTCATTCCTCAATAGACTGATTTTGTTTGAGCTCAGGAAACACTTTGGTCAATCCCGCTAGACAACCGACCTTACAAACATATAGTGATAAGATTCAAAGGTAAGAAACCAAAACCCAATTCTTGTTGCAAAATAAAAATGAAAGGATGCTCATCATCATTTCTGCAACATGTCCATTGTATCTGTGTTTGGGCTTGTGGCTCATTCATGCCCATACAAAATGTTGGGAATTATATATAGATGAAAGATTAGCATCAAAGTCACAAGGCATTGGGGGTGTTGTAGAGGCGCAGGGGCAGGGGCAGAGCACGACCCACGTAATGAGGCCTTAGTCCTCGTGGCGGTGGTCGCAGGTTTGATTCCCAGCCTGGCGACATTTGCCGCATGTCTTCCCCCCCTCTCATTACCCTGTTTCCTGTCGAACTACTTTCAAATAAAGGCCACTAAAGCCAACAAAACCTTTAAAAAAAAAAAAGCACAAGGGATCAATCCAAGCCACAATGGCTATCCAAGATGAAAGTAATGACATAAATTTAACAGTTCATATGGCAGTTTCTCCAGTGAAATGTTGTCTAGATTGACCATATTGTGATTTATGACCAGATTGTTAAGCTATCTGGCTCTAAAATGTAACATTTGGCTCTAAATTAGAGGAGTATTGGAGATTAACACTCCCTCAGACGCTTCAGAATGTAGCAACTCAGTTTTGACAGGTACCAGTAAATTTACTTATATTACTCAGGTGCTGGCAGCTTTCACATTATCACATTTCACATATAAAATACTGATTGAACTTGGAGCATTGTGGTGGTCAGAGCTGGTCATCCCTTTTTTGCCCCTGTTATCTACATTCCCAGGGCAGCTTTAGGTTGAATGTTGCAAAAGTTCACATAAAACTGCCGGTGTGTGAGGTTTTTTTTCCTATTCTGCACACTAGCACCATTAAACCATGTACCTCTAGATATTACACAGACAGGTTCAGATAATCTTTATAAGTCAAAATCTATTAACTTTAAATCTTTGCCATTTCTCTGTAATTTCAAAAATCTTTCCTTTGCTTGATTTCTGGTCACCTTATTGTGATTTTTATTGACATATTTATTTCATTTACCACTCTCTTGATTGATTTGACATAGCCTCAATAACAAGGCAATGCTCAGCCTTGTTATTGAGGTCTGTTGCCATTTTTCATAAAATAACTGCTTGGTTTTTTATGCTTCTTCTTTTAAAAACATTATATGGTAGCATAATACATCAGCTTAGTGTGGAAGCTGAACATATTTAAAACATATTTTTAATCTTTATCATGAGTAATTGAACTCTTGATTTTTTATTATTTTTTTTGCTACTTTTCTCTTTTTTCCATTTGATGTTTTCTTACTATTACCTTTATTTGGGGATTTTTCTTTTCACCTAACAGGCCAACCTCCTCTCTCCAAGACCCATCCATCTATTTGCTCATGGATGAAAAGTCTCCTTGGTGGTTGATCGGAGAATGATGCCGCTACTTAGAGAGTCAGAGTCCATCGGCACTGAGGAAGAATAGTAGCAAGGAGACAGAGAAAAGCTCCAGAGGAGAAGTGGCTCCCTGGGGCGTTGTAGCCGTGATGGGTGAGCTGTCAAACGCCCCATTGTCCAAATTACCCTGCAAGCACCATGTCACCACACGGGACTAATTTACGGTGCGGTCTGGCACACATATTGCTTGGAGAGAAGTCCGAAGGAGGGACAACAGAGGAGAGCAGTGTAAAGGAGAGTGGGGCATCTGGCCAAACACCTTCAAGAGGTACAGCGGTGGTTTAAGTACACCCCGTACAAGACAGACCCAATTAACTTCACGCAGGTTTGATCGCTGCTGTCTTTATGCTTGGAGTCTTCAGTGACATGTGTCAATATTAATATGTCACGCTCGCATGCTTTCCCGCCCACCCACCATCACAGCCCATGCATTCAGTGATGCACAAACACTTTAATCCAGTTCAAAGCAGCCGCTGCATAACTCCCCTGCTTGACTTCACTTCCTGACGACTGGTCGTTTCTGCACAAGCTGGCAGACCCATTCACTTGTCAACCGTCACACCCCTGGGTGCCCAAAGCCAGACAGGGCCGTCACCCTGCCCCACACTGACCGGTGGGCTGTGGAGTAAAGCTGCTCCTGTCAGAAGAGACATGCGGCACTCCCTGACCCCCTCACTGTGCCCAACAGCCTGAAGAGATGCTCTGAATTTGGTTAATTGGCCAATAGCAGGGGTATATGTAATTCAGCTAAAGACTAAAAGAATAGAAATAAAATAGAACAAGAAAAATATTAACCAAGTCCAGTGCTTCCTGCAGCCTTAATAGTTAGACTTTAGTTTATTTTTATATCACTCTTAGGGGCATCCTATTAACGTCTACAGCCAGAAAGGTTGCCGCTTCTAAAAATAGAAAAACATGAGAATTTACACAAGAAAGTAAACAATAATACAAAAAAAAAATAGACAAATAGACAACTGTGCACTTTGAGCACATCAAAGTTACTCATAAGATAAAATCAGGTTAAATTGAGTCTTAAAATAAAAACTTTTATACATGTCATAGCCAGTCATAGACATCAAATGGATGTCTGCATTTTAGCTGAGATAAGCTGAAATATGAATTAGTTTTGCTTGTGAGGGGAGACGAAGTCTGGAGCTTTTACTTTCAAGCATTTTTGCACTTCTCACATCCTATTGAACTCTGTACATCATGCAGCTTCAGCAGTAATCAGAATTTCAAAGGATAACTGGATATGCAGAGTGAAATAAGGGCAATGGGTAGATTCAGTGTTGAAATGACATTTATCACTCTATAATTTTCTCAGGGTTAAGGTTAGGGTTTTAAGCATGCAACCATGGTTTTAAGGCTAAGCAGTAAAATCTAGGTAGTATGTGGTGTTTCTTTACTTTCCTTATTAGGACTGTCAATTTTTCAGCTTTTAAATACAAAATTGTTTATGCACCATAAATCCAGATGAAATTCTTCATCAGTTTTGAAACCACAACTTTTAAAAGCCGTGGTCTAAACATTTCATTGTAAGTAGATTTTACAACTAACTTTTACTAGAGATGGTTATGGTTATGATGCCTACGCAAAGAAAACATGACATACTGTAAGACTTTGTTCACTTTAGAGCTAAAAAATAGACAGCAGTTTAAAAAATGAAGAGATATTTACACAGATGAAAACAACTATCGGTTTAGTGGGTTATTAAAAAGGCTTTGCTTCTTTGTGCCTGGATTATTATGAGTGCTGCTACCAGGCTTCTGACAACATCACCCAAATTCTCACGTGACTGCTGCCAATGCATCTACATTTGCTCCTGGTATATTTTTGAGTGCATTGTAAGATTCTTGTTCTGACTGGGTAGAGCGTTTCATGGGCAGCCACTGAGTTATATCAGAGAACTCTTGCATTGATTTGTCTCCAGCAGGTTTCTGAGCCACAGAGATCAGGACCTGCTGATAGCTGCCCACTCTAAGGTGAAAACAAAAGATAGCAGCCCTTTTTCCTTACTGGCTGTTCCTCGGGTGCTGAGGTCAGCAAAATCTGTAGCTTCCTTTAAAAGCCAGTTAAAAGCTTATCTTTTTAAATTTGTGTTGTTAAACATTTCTTGTGTTAATGTTTATTGTGAAGCACTTTGCAATTTTTATATATAAAATGTGCTATATAAAAAAGGTTTTCCTTAGATTACTTACTGCCAGAATGTCATTTGGGTTAGGCTCAAATTTGTACATTTAAGGAAAATGACACATAATTCAACAAAATAAGTTAAAGCTCATTGCATAGGAAAAAAATGACCTTGGTCACATTTAATTCTTGATAAAATTGCTTAAATCTGGTTTAGCAATATTAGACCAAATTTACCATTTAGTCGAGATCTATGAACAGTTTGGTTAAATTTGTTCATCCAAACATATTTTCAACATAAAGATTCTAAGGCAACATGTCAAAATGAATGTATTGTTGTATGGTTTAGAATCCATACAATATTGCAGTAATTCCCTGAAAACACGGAGCAAAATTTCTCCATCATTTGCTGATTTGGTGGTTTCTGTGCAGCATAAAAATGTAAATTCGCTGAAGAGGAGGCACTGCCTCCACACATGTCCACACATACTTCACACATGCCCACCTTGCGCGTGTATCCTGAAGCACTTTAAATGTCCCAGCCTTTTCTCAAACAGGGGAAGAAAGCCTTCAGATGCATTCCTGAAGGACATTACAAACTAGAAGTGTGTCAGAATGTGTGAGACAAAGTCCCCTGAGCACAGTCTACTCTCCATGTCTGTCATTGCCTGCTTATTCCCTGGAGAAACATGGGGACGTACATACGCACCATACCCACATCAACACCCTAAATCTCATTCACACTATCTTGTCAATCAAATAGCAAGGTAAGGGGAAAATAAAAAGTCACATAGAGATATTAGGCTATTTTTGTTCCTCTTCAAAGTTCAGCTGCTTGTTCAGCTAGTCAATAAAATAAGAAAAAAAAAGTATTTTCCCAATCAGGGAATGTGACATTATGAAGCGTTACCTGGCTGAACTGACAGCACTCTTTAGTAAGGAAGTTGTTACTCCAGGAAGATAGATCAAAGTGAGCTATTTTCAACACAATAAAGTGTACAAAGCCAGAGCTAGACAGATGAGTTATTTAAAAGAATGCATATTTTTTTTACAGAAGCATGATGGCTTTTAATTTAAGTAAGTAGAACAAGGAGTGAGACTATGACGGGTGCTCTTTTGGCACATCATACTTTTGCAGTTTGGGGCATTTTTTCAGCCACAGGTGGTGATGGTTTCTACACACCTTAGGAATGTTTTGAATTAACCCAGAACAGACTTCAGTGGATCCCAGCAAAACTGAATGCAGTGGAGTTCCACCAATTTGCAGTTTAGTAGTCATATATTCTGCATATATCCTATATTAGCAGCAGAAAATGGCCAATTTACACATTTTTCCATAGGCATATCTAAAATTTTTGGGAAATATAAACACTTCAGTGCAATGCTACTTGACATTTTATTGGCTAGTGTTTACAAATCAGTCAGTCCAGGAGTGCCTTTAAGCTTCCTTGCTGCCGATTGGTTGCACCCCCAAGAGGATAAGGAAGACCATAGACGTTAGCTTCTACGGTAGTGCAAAGACTGTACGAATTCAAGCATATCAACACATATTTGATGTTTGAACTGTTAAAATATGCAGTTCTAAACATTTTGATGGGGGTTTCAAGTTTTGGTTGATTTCAGCTATTCTTGGCCAGTTGTTGTCCCTAAACCCCCCAAATACCAGGGTCCACTCAACAGCAAACATGTTTTTTGTATTCCTTTGCTCTTATGTCAACCTGTCAGAAACTATGTTGGATTTCTTAGGAAATCTAAGAGTTAAAAATCTGTACATTTAATTAATAACTCCTGGTTTGAGGACTAGAAACAAACACAAACAAGAAATAAGAGTTATTTTTTTCTTAACAATAGTTCTTAAGAAGAAATTAGATTTGGTAAGTAAAAGCTGCACAAAAACCATAGATCAAAGGCTGGCAATATCTCTTTTGCTATTTTCCGAAACTGCATCCTTTCCTGTGCTGAATAAAGAAACCTGTCACTGTGTACAAAAGGACTCAAATATGATGAAATATGAGAAGATCAGGATTTACTATATGCTGTAATGCACCAGGCATGGGTGCATGCCCTAATTCAGGCTTTGACAGTGAGTGGTGTTAGGTATTTGCATGTGAGTTCTTGTGTCTATGTGTGATGGTAGAATTAATGTGACATGGCAGGTGTAATGCAGAATCATAAATCTCTGGCGTGGGAACACCAGAGGGTGAGCAGGAGGTGCTATACATTAAAGGGCACACGCACCATAGCTCGAATGCCGATAATAAAAACAAGACCCGGCCGCGACAGCCAGCTAAAAGACACGACTCCATATCTGGCCCTGAGGGCTGTGACATGCACTCACACAGTCAGACACACAAAACACCAACTCTATCCGCTTTTCTCGCCGTTTATGACGCCGCTTTCAGCCCAACAGCTCAAGTGTCAGATGTGGCTGTAATGCTGTTAAAATCTTAATACTGTTATACAAGCTTGCTGTTGTACAACATGCTAAAATCTTTACTTACTGTGCATGCTGCATCATGAGGGACTAAAAGCAACATGACAGCACTTCATTTGGGAATAGGACAGTCACAGCTCAATGCAGACAAAACCTTCTAACAGCTCATTGTCAAAATAAGCCTGACCAGCTGATCAGCAAGTCTCTCAACAGACTGCTCAACAACTGTCACTATCAGATTTGATGCTCATTTATTGCACTAATGCTTTTAATACCAATTACTGATATATGCTTAGTTTACATGTACAATACCAGTCACATATTTAGATCCAAAAGGGCCTTGCAAAAATACTCTTCCCAGTTGAACTTTTTGCATTTGTCATATTTGCACATTTTGTCACACTTAAATATATTTGATTGAGATGTTATGTAATTCTGCAGCAGTTACAACTGGAAAATGTCTGAGGTTTGTCTCTACCAACTTTGCAAATGTAGAGAAACGTTTGAGAATTCTTCAAACCTATGTAGCTCAAGCTTATAGTCAGATTGGATTTAGAGTGCTGACTCAGATCTTGTCACAAATTTTGAGCTGGATTTAGGTCTGGACTTTAACTAGCCCATTCTAACGTGTGTTTTTTTTTCTGAACTATTTTTTTTCTGAACCATCTGGCTTTTTCCCACTGGTAAGTGAACCTCCAGGCCAGTCTAACATTCCACCCTCAGAGCATGACGCTGACACCTCTCCATAACTTTATCCCTGACATTTCTGCAGTGTTCTTTTGACTTTAGGATACTGTTTGTTGTTACACAACAGCTGTAATTGTGTGATTGTAATAAAATTACAGTACACATACAATAGGTGGCTATTTACTACTCAGGCAACTCATGGAAGAATTACACTTTATTTAAGGGTATCAGAATAAAGCAGGATGAATGAAAAGTGTATGTTTCACTTTTCAGATTTGTGTGTCCTTCACAATTATGCGTAGCTCCTTCTTGGTTTAAAACATACATATAAAATTAAAAGGCGGAGAAAATCAGGTTACATGAAAAGACTTTTTTCAATTCTCTGCATCTTGCCCATTCATTTTTAATGGGTAAGCATTTCAACTTTCTGGTTCTTCACAGTTGCACACAGCGAGTGAGCTAAGATGGTGCAGCTGTGGAAAAAATACTTTCTCAGAGTTAAAACAATAATTAATGCAGCCTCTTATCTGCATTTCTGAGAACAATTGATATTCAACTCACATTCACAATCATAAACATTCATTTCATTAGACTTGCATTCTCGGAAATAAAACATAGCTTTTCTTTCACATAGGCTAAGTGTTTTTTAAGTACATTTTCAACGCCCTGTGCTGTTTTTTCATACATCCATATTTTGACTATGCTGAATTGATTTAGAAGGGCATAACTGTAAAGGAACAAAGAAGTAATTGCGGCTCATTTGCCTTCCCCACCATAGCTGATCTGCGGAGAGAAATTTTTCCCTAGTATTTTATAACAACGCTGACTTTCCCTGCATGCTCATTTAAGGGTCGCCAGGATTCCTGCTAGGATTATAGCTAAAAAGAAAAAGGCTTTGTAAGCATTCTCAGAAAATTGCACCTTGCTGGTTTCTGCACACAGGCTCTACATAATGCACACGTACGATTCCAGCAGGGCGGTGGCTGTGTTATACTGAGGTGCATCAAGGCACTGCGCTGACTCTGGACCTGAGAAAGGCGCTTATGTACACTACTTTACATGCAAATCCCTCTTTAGTTTCTTATATTCTACAGTACAATGCCTTGCACAGAATGAAGTTATTGTGTTAGTTTCTTTTCTTTTTGCGATATCAGTTTGAAGCAGAATGAAAACATAGCAGCAGGACAGGGCGTCAGAGTCACGCTCAAAGTTACAAGCTCCATACAAAACATTATCCAGTGTCAATGATCAGTTGCAGTGCATCTGGTGATGAGATTGAATGTAGCTATGTAGTCACAAACTCTGATAAACTGACCTAGTCTATGTAGACTAACCACTGTCAGTTTTTATGCACTGCATGTCACATATCGCAGGTTACATTTGAAAAATAAAAGGAAAGAAATACATTTTTTGAGAAACTGTTCAACTCAAAACCTGAAAAATGGAAACAGCTTTACACCATTGATTTTTTGCTAAGTTTCCAGAATGTTTTCTGGCTCCTGCTATAAAGTTGCAAATTAATAATAAAAAAAAATGTATTATAAAATTAATCAAACAGGAGTGTGTTAATATTGAAAAAAGTCTTATTTTATAAATCCCAATAATGCTTTAAAGGTTGCAAGAATCAGTGAATAACTCATATGGTTTTGTTAAGCTAAATCAGTCACTGTATAAAAGCCAACATTTCATAACCTAAATTTGTTTTACTGCCATTTTTAATTGGCAGTAATGCTGATGTTCAGAAAAGCCAGATAGCTGGCCTTTATAAAGTTCAATTTTGAAATCTTGCCACAGTTTCTCAGTTGAATTCAGGTCTGGATTTGACTAGGCATTTCATATATGATTTGATTTGCAAAATCATTTCATTGTGGTTCTGATTGTATGATTAGGTCAATATTTCTGGTGGAAGTTGAATCTCTGCCCTGAGCTTCAAGTCCTTCAGGTTTTCTTCCATCCATGTACTTCCTCATCCATTTTAGCCCTCAGCTCTGACCAGCTTCCCCCATCCTTTCAGATGAAAAGCATTTTCTATATGCTGTCACCACCATGTTTTACTGTGTTCAGGGTAATGCAATGCGCAGTGTTAGTTTTCAGTCTTAGTATTTTCTGGCCTGCATCTTGTCCTACATGTTTGCTGTGTCTCCTGGAGGGCTTGTGAAAAAACTACAAAATGACACAGAACAGATATGTTTATACATTTAAATCACATGCAACTTGATTTTTAACTAATTAGGTAGAATTGGATTTTATTTTTAAGTGAAAGTAAATAGAGTGAATGCAAATTTCAAAGGATTTGAATACCTTTGCAAGTCACTGTATAACTTTTTGTTTACAGTTCTGTTATGAATTGTGATTTATGCAAATATTAAAGATCTATTTTAAGTTTTCATCCCATTTGTTGTAATTTGGAAAAAAATGCATTTTTGTGCTTTCACCAATCCGATGTTTTGTCTGTATATATTACATAAGAAGATACGCTAATGTATCTAGCAACTTCTGGTCCACAGACAGGAAGCCATCAACCAAGCTGGAGAAAAGATTGTTTTTTTGCACTCACATCTGGCGAAGAAGTGACCAGAAAGGAAAACCACATATGCAGTTCGAGAAAATGCGAATAAGTGTTGCAAAATTTATTCTCAGTGATTTGTCTAAAAGTGAAAAACATAACTGTCAAGAAAATGAAAGTAAGAAGAAGAAAAAGGTGTAGAAAGAGTAAAATTACTTCCCATAGAAGATATTGACTCACTCGAACTTGATAAGTAGGAAGATGCATCGTTGTGAGTCATTCATTGTGGCCTTTATCTCTGATTCAGAAAATCTTCACTTGAACATTTTATCATTTTATATCTGGCTGGAGATCTAATTAAAATTCAGTCCTACAGATTTATAATCCTAAAAATATACCCAGAATTGGTATCCATGTAAAAGAAAGTACACAATATAAGAACACACTCAATATTTTCCTTATTGATTGGCTATCCTCCACATATTTCATATGCACTGTTGCACACACACCATCATGCACAGACCCCACAGTTGTTAATGGATGTGTTAAGAAGATAAAATACCAGCCAGAAAGAAGGACACAAAGTAGGTGTGTGTTTGTTTTGTGAGTGTATATAAAGTGACTCCATTAGGCAATCACACACCCAGCTCCACTCACCAGGGGACTTCTGTCTGCCTGTGATTTGCCCGGTACCCCTCCCTCATTCTCATCTTTTTGCAACTCAATGCTGAAATAGGTCAACCACATATAATGGAGGGGCAATGAGGAGCAAGTGTGCACCACCCTTTCTGCTCCCCTTTGCACCCCACTCCTCCCCCCCATTCTCCACCATCTAGAAGCCAGAAGCAAGCCACGGGCCCCCCCATGGACAAAGTGAAGGCGGCCTGCAGAGAAGACGGCAACATCAGCCACAACATACCGACCTCCCAGCCACAACAATCATTTACACGGCCACGCTTGAACAGAGCAAGTTCCACTACTTTATATGGAACATGCACCCTCACAAGATGAATTCCCATCATTGGTTTATAAAGCTCATCTTTGCTAAATTAAATGAAAGCCTGAGGAAATTGGAAACAGTTAATAATAGTGTGTATTGTGTATAACTGTTTTCAGTCACTCCATCAGTGTTACCCTACATTCTGTAAATGATTGTTCAAAAATCCCTAACAAGGATTATACTATTTCTGCATTAAAGAGTCAAGAGTTAAAAAGTAATGAGTTTGGTTGAAGAAATAGAAATAGAAAGTTTTCTCAGAAAGTTTTGTTGAGTTTGTCAAAACAGCCAGGACAGCAACAAAGGAAGCTAATAATGATGCATATCTGTCAGCTACAGTTGTCAAAATAATCTATATCTCATCATAATCCATAATAGAAATATTACTTATTCAAAGATACTCATATGTGTCAAAATCGATATAAAATTATCCATCCAGTTGCAGTTTTACTGGCAGCAGTGCTGCAGTACTGAAGACACTCATTCCCTCCCCTCCATGAAGTCAATCACCTTACCTGCTCTGAGTCACGTTCTGTGAACATGGTGAGTACAATTAGAAAAATCCTGAGTGACAGGCAAACAATACATGGTTCGAAAAACACACTTCCACGCAGGCTACAAAAAGAAAATGCCGAAGTATACCATAATCATGAAGTAGTAAACCTCCAAGACGTCATAAGCTAACGCTAAATGTTTAAATGTTAGTTTCATGGACACAGAGAGCCCAATGATTGGTCTGAGTTCCCCCATCAGGATGTACTTCCCAGCTGTTAAGTTTTGAAACTTCAATACAATACAAATTAACGCACTGAGAATTAACGCAAAATGTTGATCAGCTGACAGCTCTGATGGTAATTAAAGAGTGAAGAAATAAAACAAACCAGTGCAACCTACCCTGCTGCTGTAGCTTTTCTGAGAAAAAGTTAGATATCATCGTGACAATGCTGTCTGTCCATCTGTCTAGTGGAAACACGCAAAAAAAACCTGATAATCATTTAGCATTGTTTTATCTTTCGAGAGCTGCCTGTTCTGATTTCTATCAGAAACAAACTCTTTTGTTGAATTAAAATAATTAAAAATCTTTATCTGACAGGAGCAGAAATAATTATTATTTTATATAAGCAGCTGCTAGATAAGGCTGATTCAGGTCAGATTCTGAACACAACACCAAATCTTTTTGCTACTAAGGCAAGAAATTATGTCTTAAAGTCATCGACTGTGAGTAAACATTGATTATAAACAATATGGCAAATAGAAAACAACCAAAATACAGCACTCAACCCTTTACACAGGTAATATACTTATCTTCATAATTCAAATTGAGCAGGTAATGGGGTTTATAATATCTAAAACAGTAGATATTTCTACTGTATCCACGGGGAATATATGTCAGGATAGCTGTTCAACTTGTTGTTTATGGCAAACCAGAAAAACTACCATCCAAAGTGAAAGGTGGGAATTATACAGTTGATCTAAGCCCATACCTTGAGGGAATTCTGCAGCACTGGATTAACTTTAAATTCATTATTAGAAGAAGAGAAGAACCCAGTAAGGAGAGGGAAATGTGCTGGACCAAATACAGGACTGGCAGCCAGGCAGTAGGACTCTGGAATTAAGGAGAAAACATGAGCTGCCCAGGAAAAGAGAGAGTAACAGTCCATCCTTCCCTTTGGACTTTATACAGGAATAACAGAAATAAATATAAAACCTTAAACAGAATAATGCTTTTGACCAAATTAATGGCTCACCAAAGTTGTTCTTAGGGGTGACCCCTTGTTTTTGACATAATTTAGTGAAGAAAGAAACTTTGTTTAAGATGTTCCTGACATT
This sequence comes from Brachyrhaphis roseni, assembly GCA_903066815.1. Classification (NCBI taxonomy): domain Eukaryota; kingdom Metazoa; phylum Chordata; class Actinopteri; order Cyprinodontiformes; family Poeciliidae; genus Brachyrhaphis; species Brachyrhaphis roseni. The sequence goes on along the minus strand of CAEFZY010018814.1, from coordinate 22,214 downwards.
TTTGGAAGCACAGAGAAAACATCAACTTTTAGCATTTCCACCTTGTGTAAAGCATGCAACTCTTAAATCTTTTGGTGGCCATTTTAATCAAGCAGAATTTTAAGACTGTTCAGAAATAAGTATTGCAGTTTCTCTATTAGTGCAGATGAGTCTTATATAAACTTTTATTAAAGTAGGAATTACCAGCATACTGAGGCATTGATCACTTGCCAAAAAATCTCTTTCGAGAAACTATATGACCAGCTCCATTTTATTGTTTTGCCAATAAAGAGTGTTTTAAGTGCATTCTTCCTGTGTGTTTGTGGTCTTTGTGGGAATCATCTCTGAGCTTCTTTTCTCTAAAGTTTGTCCTGACGTACAAGAAAAACCTTTGATCAAGATTTGTACAAAAACAAAAATAAAAAGCTGATAAAATGGTTTAACATTGAATTGTAAGGTAGACCTACCATTCACAGTCACAGACAGACATGTTTTTATAGCCTCTGACAGAAATAGAAATGGTAGTCTTGTATTGACCAGCTATGTAAAGTGCTTCATGAGAAGTTGACTTGTTTAAAATATAGTCGATATGTTGCTTAAAGCTGTCCACGTGAGTTTGGCTATTGATTCAAGGGGCTAAATCAGATATCCTGCCATCTCAAGTATTTATGTCAAAGGCTGAAATATGCATGCACTTGAACAGAAGTACACACACACACGAATCCACTGAAAAAAAAAAAAACCTCAGCATTCCACCTCTCATTCCATATTTCTTTTCCCCCTCATCTCCTTATTCATTCTACCCGTTGCATCTCCTTGCACTCCAAACTCATGTCTTCCCTTGCAGTCTCCACTGGCTCTGACCTTTTCTCCAGTGGAACAGGATACTGCCCATCTCCATCTACCTCATGCATTAATGATCTGTGGTGAGCTGAGGGCATCTTTCTGACTCTAAGCCTCTGTGCTGCTCTCCTGCTTTCAAGGACGGAGCAGAGCTTAGCCACATTCCCTGACATCCACAGGGATATGCAGATAAACAGCCACAGATTGTGATAGCTCCAAGGTCTAGAAAGTAGAGCCCCACTCTTCTCTTTTTCAATCACATATATCTCTTTGACACTCCCCAGTAGCAGATATCAAAAATAGGTGACAAGAAGCAGCTGGGCCTCGCTACTGATAATTAAGGAGAGGCAGTGCAGATTGTAATTGTATTGATTATATTTAGGCCTTGTTGCTCAGGTCTTGAGTGGGTTTCATTAAACCTCAACATCAATTCCACATCAACAGAGAACACTAGCTTGTTCATAGTTTATTGAGTCGAACAATCCGTCTAAAGCTTAACACTAATCCACACCATCCAGATAGGTCGGATTTCCACACACCCACTTGAGTTAAGATCAGTCAAAAAAGACTACTTAATTTTTTTTTGAAATTCCAGTTTTTCTAAAAGAAAAAAAATACATTTGAAAAAAAGTTCTGTTATTGTCTTCCCACTGTCCTTAGTTTGTCTGCAGTAAAGGCAACCAAACCATGGTCTCATAATAAAAATGGAAGCGCTTCGACTCTTTCAAGAATTTCGAAAGACAAAATCTGCTACTGTGCCCTCAGGTGGACATTTCAAAGCTGCCGTCTTCTCTTTCTTGTCAGGAAACGGGTGCTCCAGCAACCGCAGAGAGTGCAGTGGGGTAATGATACCTCTCATCTAATCTTTTAGAAACACTTGAAAGTAGACCAGGTCTCAAGATGTACCAGGGCTTTGCCACTTATAGAAAATTGATGCCAATCTTAAAAATTCAAGAATTTTAGCAATTAGGCTCCTGATTTTGCCACCTTGGTGCTCTGTAGGGGATTTATTTGAAGCAGCTGTTTCAATCTAATGGGAATTTCTTTCACTACTCTCAACTGTTGTTCTCTCTGTATTTGTTTGTCATAGAAGGTACTCCTATCTGTGTCCTGCCGTGTTTAGTCGCATCTCTTTCCTATGTAGCTATTAACTAAGCTTTTAATGCATTTGTCTTGCTTTATAAATGAGATAAAACACATAAAATGTGCTACACTCTTTGATTTCCTTTCAATTAGAAAGTACTCTATAACCAGGGATTCTGTATTTATTGTGTTAGTTATTGGATCTAAAAGTACTTTATGACTTAATTGTCCTAGAATTAACTGGATTTAAGCTGAGTTGAATTTGAATGAAACTTAATTATTTTTTACGATAATATAACAATTATGATGTTATATTAATAAATCCTCTTTGTTTAGTAATATTTCATAAAATTAAAATAGGTATTATTTGTCAATAAAAATACAACGTTTCCGTAAAAGGATAAACTGTAGCACTATTGGTTGTTATTTTTGTCAACCGAAACCCAGCAGGAAATAGACTTCTTTGAAAGATGTGCATTGTAATTACTAATCAGGCTCTTTTTATTGTGTATCACACCCTGTCACCTGCCAGGGCCCAATCCCCAAAACCCTAAGATACATCCTGAAAGCTGCATAGATCCTCATCTGGGGGCAAGGGATGAAAAGATTTCCACAGTGCACCTCCCAGATGCACCACACCCAAATATTTGACTTTACTTGTGATCCACAGCCCTTGAAGGCTTCTGTTGGGCTTTTCCACTCCACTGATCTCTGTTTTCAAAAGCAGGTGTTTAAAATACTACTAACATATCTGCCTTGCCGGCACAGCAGAGACAGTGAGGAAGTAAACAAAGAACAAAAAGGGCTATTTTTCAAAATGTAAGCAATCTCACTGAGATGACAACTACAATTTAAATGACTTCAGAGATCTTTGATTATATAAATCAGATTTGACTCGATAGTTAACTCAGACATGACCACTCTATCTGTGTTACTGGCTGCAATGATAAAACTCTCCAGGGATCTTGTCAGCAGTGAACCATTGATGTCACTGCTACAAAATAATACATGCAAGATTTTTAGTCATGAAATATAAAACAAGCTAACACCCACACAAACAGTAAATCCATGTCAGACTAGAACTATGCACCTTTAATTGCTCATATTTATTCAGATACAATTTATTCCAGAAGAAATCTCTACAGAACATCAAAATAATGCACCAATGAAAGTAAAAAAATGAAAATGATCCTTTAAAGTGCTTGTAATCTACAAGGAGGCCCTGAATGAAATATAAATAAGACAGAATATTAACCCAGATAGAACCCTGCAGCAAATTTCATGTTTGAAAATCTCTTGTTTTAAAATATAAACACACAGAAAATGCAATGCACTTGACATAAAAACAAGCTGGTTACCAAGACAGATATGTTTCTCGAAATAATTTCTGTTTTAATTTAAGTTGTCAGAGGATGCCCGTATTCACATGATAAGCACTAATGGGGTGTACTACACAGTCTCGTTTTTAGTTTGATGTCCATGTGTTTTTGAGTTTATCTAACTGGTTCTGAAATGGTTTCATGAATCACTGCCATGTGGATACCTCTCATCCTCTTATAGAGCATGTAATCCTTGAACTGAATTTAAAGATGAAAGGATTTCATTCGACAGCCATGGCAAAGAGCTGCTTTGCTGACATTTATTGTCAAATCATATTAGTCAGTAGTCACTAAAAAGCACAAGAATGTTCAGAGAGACATAGAGTGAGAAAACTTGCAGCAAGTAAGTAGCAAGGGATGTATGGAGTATTGAACGTATGTCCTTTAACACAAAAAACATATGTAGCCAACAGTACATTGCAAACGTTTTAAACAATAACACATTTACTTATATTTGTCTGTCGGGACCTTGTACCCAAACATGAGTACCAGCTGTGCAGTGTGTGCTAGGGGTGTAACGGTACACACATTTAAAAAAGAACACATGCTTCTGGTTTTATTGCTTTTTGTTAAAGCTATGGCTGAAAATTAGTAGTTTAAGTACGCCACGCCAAACTGGTGCAAGAATGGCTGGAGACAACGACATGTGAAAGTCAGATGCCAGACACTGAACGGCATGGGTTTTTAACGAACTCCACCCAGTGTTCAAATAGTCTCGCTATTTGCGTAAAGTTGGCATAAGATCTTGCTACAAATACAAGCACTATTTTGAGTTCATGTCAGCTACAGATGTCAATACCAAGGTTTGTTGTACCTTCTGTGCTGCAGACAAGATGCCATTGATACACCCTTAAAATATTGAAGACAGAATGACTTATTTTTAGTACTTCTCTCATGCAGAAGTAATGCAATGAGCAGAAAGCATGAAAGCCCCCTAGTGGAGGATGGAGCCACTAATCGATCCTTGAAAAGATTTACTAGCTAATTGTTGATGCAGAGATTACAATTTCCTTGAATAAAATACAAATGAAAAACAATAACTTTTCAACTACTTTCTTACTGTATTTACATTGTTTTAAGGTTTATTTTAACTAACCTATCAAACTATTTAGCTTCAAAAATTCTACATCAAATTGGAAGAAAGATTTTGAGTTGCAGCATGGTACAGTAAAACTGACAGAGCCACATAAGCTTCACTTTGGTGCAAATCCAGTAAGTGGAGGGGAGTAGAAGAAGTTGGACAAATAGCATGTAGGAGAGGAAATGCTGCACATAAACATGGTTGACTCGTCCTGACTGTAATTGTTATGTTGACACAGCAAGGGCTGTTGCTGGCAGCTGGTGAATAATCAATCTTAGTTGTTTCTTTTCAAATCAAATAATCGGTATAGTAACTAAATTACTTTCTCAAGCAGTAATCAGTAATTAAGTTTTTCAAGGTAAATATGTCATCAAGTAAAGCTGATTCGACCATGTTGTGACTGTGTTTGATTGGCCAGTAAGTTCACTTGACCTTTCTGACATTTCTATTTAAGCTATTTTTTATTGATCTTATGTAATATTCTAATTTTCTGAATTTGAATTTTGGAGATGTCGTTTTTTGTAAGTCATAATCATCAAAATTACACTAAATAAAGTCTTAAAATATCTACTCTATGTGGAATGAATATATAAATTATACTTTATGAAATGAGTGGAAATGTTGGACAGGATATTCCAATTAAAGCAACCAAACTTGCTTTTCAAATATTTGAAGACCATTTGAAAAGCCTGGAGAACCATCAATCAAGACCACTTTTACAAAATCATAGGAAAGCTCTGATTCTGTAGAGGGAAAATGTAAGTAAATGAGGGGAGCTTCAAAACTTCTGCACAGTGCTGAGTAAAATCCTGGGTGATACAACTCAACACTTTCAATTAAACTCCTCAGAGATCATCAGCATAATAGAGATGATCCTCACAGGAAACTATTAATCATCATCATTTTCACAACACGCTGCGTTAGCTGGCCTTCCATCAGTTATTTTCATGGACGTTTTTCAGTGGTTCATTAGTAAAGTTGGATGGATGTGCGCAATAAAAAAAAAAGATCCTAGGGGAGAATAAAAGCACTCTTTATGAATTAGTTCCAACTAATTCCAAATTTAACTCAGTAATAGTGTAGGATTTTCTCTGGAGAAGCTGATGCTCTCCTTGACCACTCCTCTTTTTGTTACAGCCATCCCTATAACATACTCCATGTAACCACGTTGATAAATTTAGATCACAACATTCACAGCATACAGCGTCAACTGTGTGATCATGGAGAGCACGCTACATATTCAAACCCAATGTTTCCCATCTCTGTTGTGTTTGGGGCCCAGCAGTCAGTAGTGTGAGTGACAGGCGGGTTCGAGGCGGGTTTGAGGGGGCACAGCGTGGGGAAAGCACAGAACCTTAATAGAGCAGATGAAAACATGACTGGTGAGGTAGAAGAAAGTGGCAGTGAGAAAGACAGTGGTCGCTACAGAGGGAGAGGTGATGCGATATCAGTTCAATTGAGAAGGGCGGAGAGGGGTTGAGGGACTTTTCTACGGGCTAGTAGTTTTGCTCATATCACCTTGCCAAACTGTCATTGCCCCCCCACGCAGATCCCTTTCAAAGGCACTCGCCCCTCACCCTTTTTCCTATTCAGCCCCATCCTCCCTCCATTCTTGACAGAATGATTTATGGTGCGTCTGGCCATGCGAGCACTGCTGTCCCCGAATACACTAAACATTATCATAACTTCTTTTTTTTTGCTATAATCACTAAAACCGTATATTAAGCTCAGGGTTCGCTATAAACCATAAAAAACTGAAAGAACTTACCAGCGGCATCAGATTTAGCCTTTTTGTCTTTCACTGTGTTAATAATAGGTGCAATAAAAAATGTACACTTGGATTAATAGGCTATTTCTAAGAGTGGGACTGATACAATTTGAATTATTTTACTTTGCATATTCCACATGCTGCAGTAATCTAAAGTGATTAAAATACAAAAAGATGATTCACCCTGTAGAGACAAAGACTGCGGCTCAGCTTGTCTCACAGCACCGGGGTTATGTTTTAGTAAAGTCTTTCTTAATGCAGTCGTATCATATTCTTCCTGTAAATGATGCTGCCCAAATCATGTGCCTTGCCTTGCATCAACACAAAATGAGAAGCAAAAATGTCTTATAACTTTTATATCAGCTCTGAATTCCCTCAGGATCCATTACTGCTTATGGGACTGTACATTAACCGCTTCCACTGCCATTATCTCCTGGCTGCTGACACACCAAAGTAACTGGAAAAGTCTAAATTTAACATCTTGGATGTTTAAATCTAAAGCTTTAACACTAAAATAGGCCCTAAGTTTTACTTGCCTTTCTTTAAACAGTATTGGTTGTTCCACCTGAATGCAGAGGGTGACTTCATCATAAGCTTACATTTTGTTTTACCTGGAAATATTATTTGCACAAATCAGTCAAGCAATTTAATCTACCTATTTCGCATAATATTAAAATGAAGAAAAAAGCCCCCAAGGTGCCTTCTGACATGGATTCCTGGAAGAATTATTTAGCCAGTTTAATGTAGCACTCAATTGCTCTGACAAAATCAATACAGACCCCCTCTAGAAACAAAATGTTGCCCACCTCTGACAGATGATATTAGAACAAGACTGTGAAGATTATGAATGTCTGATAAGATGTGCCCTGAAATTTTTTTTTTCCCAAATAAATTCAACACTGATTGCCATCAGTTTTATATTTTCACATTAATTACTGAGCAAATAAAAAGGATACAAAACCTGCAACATTTATTTAAGAAACTATTATGAAAACTTTATCTCAAATTGTTATACATTAACATTTGGTAGACTGATAACACAGAAGTAAGAAGAAGAACCAAAGAGGAGGTGACTAAAGAGCTGCAGGCTTCAGATGCTTCATGTAAGTGTCCATGAATCAATATAAGAAAACATCAGGAAAAAAGTGTATCCATGGGAGATCAAAAAAAAAACACAAAAGCCCATATTAGATTTCTCAACAAAAAAAAAAAGATGCACAGAACTTTAGTAAAACATTTTATGACAGAAAAATTACTTGGGACATTCTTGAAGATGCGCATCTCTTTATATCTGAGGTAAAACTAACAATTTCAAAATAAAGTAATATCATACTAATATAATGATGTGACCGCCCAGGTCTGTTTGCTGCTACAGGAGTTTGGTGACTTGCTTCAAGTCAAAGGACCCTTAATTCTGCTCTCTACCTGAAAAGCCTAAATAAGAACGTTTGGCCCCTGAATTTTAATCCAAAGTACACTTGGGTTCTTTAGGATAATGAACAATAGCACCCAGAAAGTAAACAAACAAAGGGCAAAACATTTTGAGAGGCTTGGAGTGCCAAGTCAAACAAACACAAAACATAGTAAACGATTATTAAGACATGTAAAAAAGTGTATCTTGTGTATCATTACACTCTGATCTTGAAAGCTGGGTCTAGAATTTGAATGCCAGTATCAATATTTACAGAAAAACTTGGTGTCATGGTTCAGCATTCATGCTGGTGAAGCATCAGTCACACCTACTTCTGAGGTCAGTGCCTTCACAGAGGATTTCATCAACAAAGCTGTCACCCAACAAGGTCAGCTAAGAGGTCAGAAAGTAAAATGTAACCTCCCTTCATCTGACAAAAACAGATCTATCTTCATTTCAATGCCACATCTCACCGCACACTTCAAATCCTCCTTTCCTGTTATCCACAATTCTCAGCTTATCAACCATATTCTTGGTAAAACACTTCTTGATATTTCCCCGCTTACAAAGTCAAAAGAAGGCTGAAGCTACTTTTTCTTTTTTTTTTCCTTTAAAATGTGTCAGGCACCAGAGTGTGAAAAATACATGCTTCAGAAAGCAAATGAAAAACAACAAGCAGAATCTATTTTCCTCCTCAGCTCAAGCAGATGATGTGCTCCCAAACTTATAATTGTGCTACTGATTAGGCTCGTCCCTCCACATATCTCCACCACTTCACGATGCTCATCAGGCACATCTGTTCCCACCAGCACCAAACAAGAGGACCATTAACAAACAAATAGACACCAATTAGTCACGTTTCAAACCCTCTGTTCGATTAGAGCTGCTGGTTGCAAGGAAGCGGGAATGTCACGCTGCAGTAGGGGGGCTTCTTGGAAGTAAACTTTCAGCATTTTGCATCATGGTGACAGTGCATAGGAAATCACGAGACAGAGGCAGAGAAAATGTGATGAATTGCGCAGCCATTTACAGTGTTATTGTTTTAATCTAGATGTTGCATAAATCATTTCCGCCTGAGGCGCAGACTGAAGAATGTTAAAAGCTGCCAATCTGTCTCGCACAATACATTAAGACAGGACTCGAGACAATGGTTAGAGTCAAAGGTTAAAGTCGTTACGAACTGGGTGGCTCCACTTTTCGACCTTTGACCTTGTTTCACAACAAGCTTTATCCGTCTTTTCTTATCAGTGCTTCAGGTTGAATGTCATGTTACAAACTTGTTTTGGGGGGGAATTCATTTGGCAGACCAATACCAAGTAGTAAAAGACCACAAGCTAACTTGTTAAACATTGCGTATAGAGGAAAATAATCACTATAAATCACACTTAAAACACCAGCCCCACACGGTGGTGGCAGCATCATGCAGTGGTGGCATGGGGCAAGGAATCTGGTTAGAGTTGTCAGGAACATAGGAGCTAAACATGGCTCTCCTCCCAGCAGGAAAACAACACATCCAGAGGAACAACACAATGGTTCATGTCATCGCCTGTTTGTTTTTATAGCCTAACTAAAGTTCAAATCTAAATCCAAATGAAAATGTGTGTTTCTTGAAAATTGATATTAACAGATGTGCATTGAAGCATAGTCAAAAATGTCAGCCAGTAATTTTGCAAAGTTCAAATCAGAAGTGCTGGTTCTACAAAAGTATCTACTTAAGGGGGGTTGTTAAGATTTTTCCTTCCATTTGAGAATCACAAACTACTTTGTGTTGGCTCAAACAAAATCCACACAAAGCATCATAACAATTTCAGTTGGACCAAAATGCAGGCAGAAATAAAGACAGAAGGTGAAGGGAGAGTATTTAATAACTGACAAAGACACAGATTTACATAACAGTCATGAAGGGGAACAGAACATAATGGGCAAGAAAACAGGAGCAAGAGAAACTTTTAAAAACAATGAGAACCAGTGGGCTTTACTACTGAGGAATGAGTGGAGAAGGAGGAAATCAGATCATTGGGAACAACTGCAGAAGAGAGCAAACTGGCAGGCAGGAGGAAGGTGAATAATTAACACAAAGGAGCTGAACTAAGAATGAAATAAATTAGAAACGAAGAGGAAAGAAGCAACACCGATCTAAGAAAACTAAATCCAACAGCACAAACATCAGAATACACTAAGAAACTAAATACAAATAAATAAACTTGTATGGCAAGACCTTGCTAGAAAAATACGGGAACAGAGAAATGAACAGAATGTGGCAAGACCTAAAAAATACAATCCAAACACCAAATTCCTATGAAATATAACAAAGTACAACAGTTTGTGGTTGTAACATGAATAAATTAGAAAAAGTGCAGTGCTTATGAGAACACGTAAATGGCACTGGATTGTTAAATGCCCTCATCGTGTGCCATGATTTTGCATCTTCGATACATGCTTTAATTTTGATGAGGAAAAAAGAACAGGAGGGCCCGCCCTGCCCAACCTCACCCCTGGGTTTTAATATTTAATGAACATGTGCAGCAATACCAGCCCAAAAAAGAAACATACGGCCATGCTTACACTGAAATGCTGAGTGCTTGATGTGAGCAGGTGTCGGTGGCAAATGTTAATTGAAGTATTGCATGGGTCAGTGAGCCTTCCTGTTTGTCGGTGCAGCAGCTAACAAATGCATTCTGGCAGAGCAGAAATCACTGTTTCTGGAGCGGGGGGGACTTCTGCTTCCCGAGTCACTACCAGCTTTTTACAGTCAACAAGCGGGGAACCCCTGAGGTCTGTGATGATAAGGATTACTGGAAGCATTCCAGAGAATGAGTTTTAGATAAAAACTATGGTGCAGAAAACATCTAAGAAACCGAGGAGTTTCTAAGCAACTCCAATCTTGGATCATAGGAACCATATAGTTTCATTTATGAATCATCCAGTCTGGTTGGAAAACAAGAAGATCAAAGGGAAATCTTTGATGTATTCCACCTCCAAACGTGGCATTTGATGTGGGATGGAGCGCACATATACATGCGCACATAATCAACATTCCCCATCCCACTGAATACATATAAACAGAATTGAGCTTGACACAAGCATTACAGCAGTCATGGAGGTTCACACTTCACAGGAGCTGACTCAAAGCTCAGTTCATGCAAATAAAAAAAAAAATCTGATTCTGCATAATCATATAAACAAGAGAGTGAGAGTGATGCAGAGAGACCCTCACAGGGCAGGGGCAGCTTTGTGGAGATAATCCCTGCAGCACATTAATTTACAGAAGTAGTCAGCCAATGAAAATTAATCTGGATGTCCACTTGTGGAAATCCAAAGACTAAAGCAATGACTTTTAGATGATGTATAATTCATTTCCTATCACACTAACTGCACAAAAGTCTGTGCAGTTACTACATCACTAATTTGCATAGATGTAGACAATGTTCTGGATAAGTCTCTGTGTGTTCAGTGTTAAAGCACTAAGTCCAGCTCCAGTCCACTTTAGTGCTACCATTCTCCCTGCTGTCTGGGCATATTTTCCTTCCACTCAACTTTACATTTACTATATGTAAGTTAATTTTTTTTTTATTGAGTAAGTGATGTTCTCAATGACATTCTAATTTATTAAAATGCAGCTGTGTTTTCAGAAGATGCTTACCTATATGCAGGAGAGTCCACATGAACATGAAAGAGAGAGAGAGAGAGAAAAAAAATATATGTTATTAGTATAAAAATGCTCAAGTTAAACAGATAACACATTTTTTCCACGGAGCAAAATGATTGTAAAACAACACTGCATTTTTGAAACGCTGAATTTGCAGGAAATAATCCCCCGAAAAAGATAAAGCACATCTGAAACTCACTCTCGGCCCCAAGTGCAGGCATAAACGGCTGCTTTAGATATGAAGAAATTCAGGAGGAACAAATGTTTCCGGAAGCACTGTCAAGTTTGTGGAACACTGCAGAGTTTACAGAGCGTGGGGACCGGCTTTAATTAGAGCTAAGCAGACCTGGCTCTATTTGTTTTCATTTGTGTGATTTATCCTCCTTTCATTTGGCAGCTGGCTAACATGTCCCAGACTCTCAGACTGCCATCGCCCTAGGTAAAAGGATATGGCTGGCCTTTGGAACGACAGAGCAGAAGAAAGAGAAGAGAAGCAGCCCTGTGGAGTTTATTGGGCCACAGTTTGAGGCCACTTTTAGTGTAGATATACTTGCAGGAGTACTTAAATGAGGTGCCACAGCTGCGACATAGCATGTGAGCAAGCACATTTTCCTCCATTTCAACCCCCCCAAAAGGGGAAAGCAGATTTAAGCAGGATGAGGGTGGGATGTTGCCCTAAGACCAAAGATGGGTTATTATATGTTTGGACAAGTGATGCAGACTTTATAAAGCTCCTTGTGCCTTAAGGGAGTTCTGCTGATGGTATTTAAGCTTTAGAGTGTCTCTATTACAAACAGTGGAGGAGAACAAAGTGAGCATTTGTGAGCAACTTCGTGATACTCACATATAAAACAAAAATACATTTTCAAAACAAGGTACAAATGAAATGTGAAGGGCAAATATTTTATATGCATGGCTATTGTTGGTCAATTAAACATTTCATTCAACTTTTTTATAATTAATCTTGTCTATTCATAAAAGTAAAGGTATAGACATCAAAGATGGATTTGATTGAGACAGACAGATCAATCCATTATGAACATTAATGTCATATTAAATTTGGATTTGTTCTTGAATTAAAGATTATTTTAAGGACAGTTAAAATCTAGAATTAGTAGTTTGAAGCTATTGTTGATTTTTTTCCCAATCCACACTGAATCAAAAATGTACATATAACCTACACAAATATTGGGATACTTGTGTCAAATTGTTTGAATTTAAATATACCAGATTAGAACATCATGCTAAGAGGAAATCTATCAAACGAAAGTACAGGAAAATCGGAAGGACAACACCAGCTTCATTTCTCTATGCCTCAGCCGGCCAGCGGAAATGTCTTTCTCGTAGCCTGAAGAAGGTGAAGAAAACGGGTATAACTAATTTTTGTTTAAAAAATCATTCAAGTTGAATTTTTATAAGTAATTTATAGGAGAAAATAAAAATGACATGCATGATACTGACAAGTGTATGTAAATCTGTGAACAGTCTATAGACAAGAAACATATTAAACAAACACAAATTACATTCAAATGTACAGGCACGTACATTAAGTTTGAAAAAGTTGTGGGTTGATTTCTGTGTCACCAGTAGGAACCAGAAGCCAAACACCTTTAAAGCACAACAAAGAGCTTGCAAAGAGAAACACCTCACTGTTCAGTCTTTGACGAATGGTTGTAGTAGCATTTTTTTTTCCTTTTTATCTAATGACCAAGCCTGCATTCACTCAGACGTTCCCTTTGAGCAGGTGATCAAGCTCCAGTGGAAGATTTACAGTCTGACCAGCCCGCAGGCAGCTGAAGGGTCTAAGAACATCAATACAGGGTTAACCAGCACCGTTAAGATTTAAAGGGCCAGTAAGTGGCTCCATTAGCCCGGTTGACTGCTGCAGCCATAGGGCTAGAGGTGCATGTACCTTGGATGAAAGAGTGCAAGAGACAGGAGATGAGGTGCCCCTGAGACATCAGTCTGAGGGCAGAGGAGAGAAGAGGGTTGGGAGGGAGCAAAGTTAAAGACTACTGTTCAGACATCAAATCAAAGAAAGTACTTTACCTTCCAACCCCAAGATATAGGAGGTACAGTTACTTGGAAAATAACAGGAAGCACTACAGGAAATGAGAAAAAGAAACCATGTGGGAGTTTCATAAAAAACTTCTCGACAGACTCACTGTGTTCATCTGATTTTGATCAGAAATCAGTGTGGTTTCTGTTTAACTAGTTAGAAAATCCGTTTTCTGAGGTTATGAGCAGATTCTACCAATAATCAGGAGTGCTTCCCGTCCCACTGGCAGTCATCCAGTGGAAAGCTTCTCAGAATGTCTCCAATCAGGTTAGGGAGTGATTGTTAATAACAGTGACTATTCAAAGCTCTTAATTAGTGACTTGAGTGAAAGTGTAGGGCTGATTATACATTATGTTCTGGGAGAAAAATTTGTCCAGCTATATTCCCCCTCACTTTGCACAAGTGCTTTCTGCAAATTAACCACAACCACTCGAACTCCATTTGACTTCAATCTAAAAATACAAACTAACCAGTGAAGAGGTTATTTGTCCAATACAGCCAGAACAACGAGTTTGGGCCAAATTTTGTTCAAATTAGAAGGAATGTGTCACTTTTCAGAATTATTTAGATACTCTACAGGGCACTAAAACATTCAGCATCTAATGTAGAAATGTCTGAAAAATGCACAAGGCACAAATGAATTTCACTATTCCACATTTTTTTAACATTAAAACCCATTAACTTAAATATTTTTATTAGAATTATGTGTGACACAAACACAAAATAGTACATAACTTTCAAATGGAAAGAAACTTATGGGGTTAAAAAAAAATTGTTGAAAGATAAAAACCGTACCTGGTTACCATACGCTTGTATTTAGTCCCCTTCACTGTCATGTGTCTAAAACAGTTCACCTATTATTTTCCCGAGTCATCTTATTAAAACATTAAAGTCCATATGTATTTTAACCTAATAAATAGAGCTGATCTGCAAAGGTTTTAAAACTTAGACGTTAGAAAAGATTTGTGAACTTACAGCATCAAGCACCAAGACCATGTAACTCATGGCACAACAGCAAAACTAAGAAAGTTGAATATTAATCAAAGGAAGAAAATAACTAGTGCTCATGGATTGGTTGCTTTGCAAATACCGTCCAGAAGTGTGACAAGTTGCATTGCACCAAAGTATCCCAGTTACCCAAGTTACATTTCATTTACAACATTTTTCTTACACTTTACAAAGAAATCCATGAATAGACCAATTTTTCCTGAATAATTTGGAGATAGGTTCCACAGAAAACTACACAAATAGGTGAATCTGCCAATACTGAACCATGAGCAGTTCAGTATTTGGTGTACATGCAAACATGACCAAATCTCTTAAAAAAAACATAAATTTTTACACTTATTGCATTGATATAAAACACAAAACACAGTCACTGTATTATCTGCTCCTCATTAGCTACTTCCTTTACTGATCTACAGCTTTAATTTCGGTTGCACTTTTACATAACACATGGTCCCAGTTTAGAGGCTTCTTTAGTTGCCCTGCAATGAGTCGAGGTCTCAAAGCCGCCCTTTAATAAATGTGTTAATTCAGAACTCACCGTGCCGAAACAATGCCAGCATGAGAGATAAATTCCCCAGTGTTCATTTCCTCTGCCTCTCTTATGGCTGACGCTTAGCTGGAGACGGCCCATGGGGGGAAATGAACATCATACATCACACAGAGAACTCAGTGTCTCTAGCATGCCTTTGTCTCTTTACATCTGTTTTGGTTTTATTTTTTGCATTTTCTACATTGTGACATAAGCACAAGTAATTTTATCCTGTACAGTAGTTATCGGTGCAGAAGCTAATCCAATGCAAGAGAAATGAGAAGAAAAACAAAAAACAAAAAAACTTGCCACACTTTCTGGCAGGATATATAATCTCATGAGCTTATGTGAGTGCAGCAAGATCTGTGCAGTACAAAACTTCAGCTTCTGCTCAGCCTGAAAGTTTTCTATTATTAAGTCTCAGTGTTGCAAAATCCCCAAGGCGAGTGCATTGCTGGTCTGTGAAAGAGGGCATCTTTACTGGATAATAAAGCTTTCTTCTAATTACAATACCCGCAATCACACAAAATAAGATATCACGCACCATTTATACAACACAGTAAAGGTGTGTGTGTTATATAAGAATGCATTGCAGTTTCGATGGGATGAGCTCATTAGTGCCGGCTGTGACAACATGGATGAAACTCTTAAAAAGTTTTAATCTGTGGCAGATCTAAGTTTATCAGCAGAGCAAGAAACTTTGCTTTAACAGGAACTCAGTAGGTGACAGCTAAATTATATGTGTGCTAAGCCTCGTGAAGTAAACACTCGGTCGTTTAGGGAACAGAAACATTTCAGTTAATTCAAACATGAATGAAGGTGAATCACAAAGCTAAGAGGAGTTAATGTTATAGAGCTGTGGTTTGGGACTTTCCCTTAGTTATTGTGTCTTTTCCCCCAGTACCCCAACCCTCCCTGACCCGCTTTGCATTGTCTGTGTTGTTTCTTTTAAGAAGCTCAGTTTGCAGCCTCTAATTTAGCTCAGTACACAAAGGTCAATGGTTAAGTTGTCCCTGTCTGGGATTCTTCACACGGCTCCTCAGATCTGTCCGACCTGCGGGGTAAACACAGAGCTCCCTGATCTTCCATCCTCAACACATAAACACACATACAAGAGGCCCAGGTTGCAAACTGTTGATAAAACTGCACACCACTTGTTTTCCATCCCCCTGTTCTCCTTTAATGGCTTTTTTGAAGTATATTGAAAGCTTTTCTCCCAACTCTCGCTTCCAGTTTGTTTAAACAAGTTAATTACCGAGGTTGATCTGATGGGACTCTGCTTGCCTCTCAGGTCAATCTCAGACTTGAAGCTGTCAGTCATCAGGACAAAGAGAGAGACTAATCCATGCTCAACTCACCGGCTGGAGATATTTGGGACACAACAGCTTGACGAAGCTTGCTGCTGAGTAAAAACAGGATTGAGATGGCTAAGAAAATCACTAATCAACATCAAAAGACCAAAACTGAAAAGGCGTGGCAGCAGAAGTAATTCTAACCTCCGATGCTAACACTGACAGAGATTTAATAAAAGCAGTCACGATAAGATCCCCTTGGATAACATAAAATGTAACCTAAAAATCAATTTTTCGGTTGTGCTTCATGTCCTCCTCGGGTTGCCCAGATCCCTGTATCGACATCTTCTTTATAAAATTCAGACTTTAAAGCTTTTCTTTTATGGTTCATGAGACTTATTAGTATGCATGAGCTATTACTTCAAATCAATGCATCAGCAATGGTTACTATTTTAGCTTGGTGGGAGCACTAATCATTGATCCTTTCAACAGTAAATATGGATTTGTACAACTCAGATGAAGCTGAGCACCCTCAAACCGAGCTCTTTCGGAGGACTGAGATGTGAGAACAGCAAGAAGAAATAGTAAAGGGAACATGTTACTCAGGCTCATGAGGTTGAATTAATTTGCAAAAGGGAAGATTGTGTGCTGAATGCCATATCCCCATTGAATTCAGACTCCTCAGGTACTTGCTGGGGTTAGGGACCATATTACCAGCGAATAACTAAAATCTGAAAATACTTGAAACCTCCTCTAAAAATGCCTACTGTTGTTTATTTTAATAGTTCAAGTACTAAATATCCCCTAAGGAAAATAAATTATATGTCTGCACTGCAAACAGACAACAGAATGTACTTTAGCATTGTGGCCAGGTTTTTCTTTTAAGATATCCTCAACAACAAAAATCTCACTGTATATAATGTAGACTGAGATGAAGACTAGCTGGTAAGATGTTTACCTTATGTTACAATGTTACAGAAGGGCACACAGTTGAGTAAGTCTCTCGCAGTCACGTACAGCAATTTAGTGAAGCATGCTTGTAGACAAAAGGTTTCACATTTACATTAGTCAAGCTTTTATGTCTCTCTTCTTATGGTGTCTATTAAAAGTGCATACACATGGCAAATTATTCAAATCATGTCATCATTTCAGAATCATCCTTAAGGCACTTACATTATCTTCTAAGACAGCTAACAAATATTTTCACCAAACCTGAGCTATTTTCGCGTTTTTAGGTATCCAATGGCGCTATGCCATGGGGTATGCTGGATTTCAAAATGCTAGCAGCCTTTCAGATAGCTCAGAGGGTGGTAAAAATGCACATTCCCATTAAATAACTAGCGTACACTGCTGTTTTATGTTTATGTTTCATGTAAAAGAAGCAAAATCCTACAGTAAACACAAAATGGCATAATTTTGTCCTAAAATTGGTATTGACAGTTCAGAAATCAGCCACAAAATTCAGACAAAGTCTAATTTGTCTGAATTAGACTTTGTCTAAAAAGGGGCTGAGTATGGAGTATGAAGAAAGAATGTCTTCCAAAAAATACAAGGAGCAGAAGGAAATGCAAAATACTGAGAAGCAGCTTGAAGAGTTATTGATTAAGAGAGCAGGAATGCGTGAGGGGAGACAAACTCAGCAAGGGAAAAAAGGTAGGGGTGAGAAGGTGGAATAAAGGGATATCTGAAGAGGAGCGAGGGGAGTTGAAAGCAGGTTCAGACTCAATCACCAGGTGAATGAAGGCAGGTGGAGAAAAAAAGTAGGGAGCATTCTAAGTAAAATACAATTACACCGCCACCTCTTCGAAGTAAGTCCCTGGAAGTTGATGAAGGGATGAAAGTAAAGCAACCGGGAGAGACAGCGATAAGAGAGATAGCTACCATGTTCTCAGCTATCCCCAGCACCCCTGCTGTCCCTGCCAGTCAGCAGGCATCTTGCTCCCTTTCTAATGAGTTGTTTACATCCACGGCGGAAGATCAAAAACCTCACCTCCAAGTTCTGCTTGGCGGCAACGGTACTTCCAGAAACATTAGGGATCTTTGGGAATTTTGCGTTTGAAAAACAGGGACGAGCACATTACAGCTATAAGCGCTTCTTTTCCCCGAGTTCATTCCTAATTCCTATGACTCGGATGCCTGGGGATTTGGTATGAGTCTTTTTTAATGACCAAGATTAATGTTAAGCAGCATTATGGTAATGGAGAAGCCGGGCCTATTCCATTTTATTAAATAAAGCTGCTTGTAAATGAATGCCATCATGGATTCTGCTGTTGTTAATGGACCGTGGTGGAGAACAATGTTGACTTATTTTCCCTCATCATTGTTTTGATATGATGATCAGGATGTCTTCAGCTGCAGTGGATCCTCGCATCCCCTAAGCTGATTGCTTCATTCTCACACCATATAATTTAACACCGCAGAGGGGACTTTTCCTCCTTCTTATGTCTTGTTTGTGCATGTGAAGAGATGAAAAACAAGAGAACCACAAGACTCACAAGAGCGAGTGTTCAGCTGCATCGCATTCCTAGATTTCCCTTTAAATTTTCAGAAAGATCAGAATCATACAGTGCTTTGAACAGGCGTCGTAGTGTAGCTCAGAGAATGACATGCACATCAAAAAATCCACTAGAGTGAGCGGTGGACCAAAAAGAAGCAAATATGGAGGGAGAACAAACAGATCCCCATACAGAAAAGCTCCAGTTTCAGCCTCTTTTACGTGACTGCTCTTTCTCTGGGCACTGTTGCAGCCCCTCTTGGGGTTTGGCAGTAGCCCAGATATGAAAAATGTTGCTGCAAGTATTCTAAAATGTACAGACTTCACTTCCAATAAACTGAATCTCAAGAATGCAACCCTGTCAAAGAGAAGCCTGGGGATTAATAAAGACAGAAACATGAGAATTCCCCGGATTAGGCAAGCTTTTGTTTCAGGCTCGCCACCTGTATCCGTGCATGCGTCTGTGTAAGCATGCAGATGTGTGACATTGAGGCCAATCTCATAAAACCTAACCCCAGCTTTGAGATTTCCCCTCATGGGATGATCTTTCAGTTGTCCTCCGTCTCCTCTTCTATCCTTCTTTAACTCCCCTCTTCTCTTCAAGTTTCCCAGTGAGCAGACTCCCCCTCCCTCTTCCTACTCTCATCCCCAGAGTCAAGCGCACCAGAGCACTTAACCTCGACAGGCTTTCCCCTCCACCCCCTGTTACTCAGCCTGCCCCCAACACAGACGCAGCGTCACATTAACTCTGCTCATATTTAGCCCTGGATATGAAAGATTAATGGGCTAACTGAGGGAGGGTAGGGGGATATGCGTTTGCGTCTGCCAAAGACTCTCTTCTCCTCCAGTTAAGGAGCTCTCACTGTGTTGCCGTGGAACTGCAGACGGTCTGTAGTATTCCAATGAAGTGCTGAAAGGAAGACAGCCTCATGCCGAGCTTTCCACCCTGGTGTCACTTTCAGTTTACCTTCCCCTGCTGAGAATCCGCCGCCAATTATTTGGGCTACACTACACACTCCGCTCTCCTTCCTCTACAAACAATGACATCAAATACCACATCTTCTGAGATCTCGGAGGGGAAAATAAGACTATATTCAGATTTTTGACAACTTTCCATGAAACCAGGGATTCCCGACGGCATCAGACATAGAGAGTAATAAAACTCTTTTTGATACCTTGTCGTGAAAATACCTGCCGACTGATAATGGCATATGTAGAGCTTGTCAATAAACATCTGCTAGGGTGCAGCACCATTGTGCGATGAAGAGATATAGGCCGGAGTAGGGTTACAAAAGGAAAGACAATTGGATAAAAAGATAAATCAATGGTATAAGCAGATTACATGGAACCATCTATTTCTTTAAGCAATCTAATGTCTCTTTACAATCTTTGACCTGAGAAATAGCAAGCAAAGCAGAGGCGGGAAGACAGTGATGAAAAGTACACATAACGCTCCTGTGAGAACATCAAATATTAAGAGATAATATTAGCCCAATCACCACAGCCAGTGCAGAAAATATGACAAGACCTCTGTGCATGCATCTGTGCTAAGCTTAAATAAAACACAATACCTTCACTTTTATTTATATTATTTTATAACTGTAAACTTTTACTTATTTTCAGGAGAATTTACATGATAGACCAACACAAGGTATTGCTTAATTGTCAAGTAGAAGGAAGGGGGTGCATGGTTTTCAACATTTTTTATACTCTAAAATCTTAAAATTTTAGTGTGTACTTATATTTAGCCACTTGATGCAGTACTTTGTTTGCAGTTACAGTTTCAAGTAGTGTTGTAGTCAAGAAGACCAAGTCAGAAAACCAAGTCAAGCGCAAATATTTGAGGGAGACTAATATTAAAGCAATGAGCCTACTCTGGCTTCATCCCACAGTCCAAAATATGCCCAGTGGTGATAATGATTAGTTGTTGTTGGAAACATTGACTGTTGATCAGATTTTTCAAAGTTTTATGGCAACCCTGCTTTAAACTTCTTCACATTATATCCCTGATTTGTCTGGTCTGTTCTTTAGCCTTCAAAATGGTGTTTATCCACTAATGTTCTCTAAGAAACCTTTTAAGGCTTTATTTGAGAAAAAGTAGGCACAGGTAAGTTGTTGCACTGGAGTATCAAAATAAATGGGGAAATTATAAATTACTTGGTGTTAGTTTGTCACTTAAAGTCAGAGGTTGTAGAGATGGGTGATATGGCTTATATAAAAAATTAGATTTTTTTATACCAAATCCGATTCACAATTTGGTTTAAAATAAGGAATTTGTTTCCCATCATTTTCAATTCTTAAAAGAAATTAAGAATAGAAAATATTCTTTTTCCTTTTTCAAAAACTTTTTCCTTTACTTTAGTCATGTGTTCTGGGAGTTGAATTGAATTCAAAGTAAATTCAAGCTGTAAAACATGTTTGTAAAACAAGATGGTAGACTGAGAGGGTGATGACATCACTCTAAAAACTATAAAAGCCCAAAGAGTGAATTGGTTAAAAAAATAAAATAAAATCCAGATTTTTCTCACATTAAATATTCCTAAACAGAAAATTGGATTTATTGATAAAATTGATTTATCGCCCAGCCCTTAGTTATAGCAGGACAAATTCCAATATTGAAGTTGTATTATAGTAAAAAGGTTAAAGTGGTCTAAATACTCTCTTTTCGAGATGCCTAGAAACTTAGGCCAGTACTAACGTAAAGGCACAGCGAGCTGCAGCGCAATTAAAAAGATGACTTCATCCAGTACAGTAGCAACGCCAGTGTAGAGGTCACCACCCATCTGAGATTTTTTCCCAAATTCCACCCACACACTCTGAGGTGTCAGAAGTTCAAATCTTTAAAATTTCACTTGCATGACTGAATCTGCCACTTTTTTCTCTCTTTTTTTTTTTTGCACAAATGTGTCAATAACATATCTCCCTCTTAAAAGCCAAGCCAAGGGTGATGGTGACAGGAAAGGGCTCCTTGAAATTCACAGAGCCTCTGTGGATCTGAGGGCTAAGGAAAAACGCCTTGCCCTTTACAAAGTTGTTTTGAGCTCACTCTCCCTGTAGATGCTTGTTCTGTTGCTTGGCACTTCCTTTCGCCCCTCACAAACACGGCTGCACTTCCATCCGCCCGTCAGATGCCTCCGACAGGCTTCTTCACAGAATAAAACAGAATATAAAATTACTGTGAGCGCCAGCTGTTACTGGAGCAGCTGAGTTTGAGTTGGGGAGTATAGAAAGCTCATCTAGTGGGCAGCTTGTGGCCACTTTGTCAAGAATCAGCAGCAATGTGGGACTCTTAACCAGTCTGCTGGGGTTATCTAAAGGTTAGATGTTGGTATGGGCTAAAAGGTGTGGCACAAAAGTAATGTGTTAAACTACTCCCTAAAGTGCTGTGCTGGGGAGGTCATCCTGCTTACAGTTTTGTATCCACGACAACGTTGCCACACTTACAGGAAGTGTGATTGTTGCTTTCTTAGCAAAAGTGGGGGAACTACCCTTTCTCACAGGATAGGTGAGCTTCTGTATCAGGTTTTTTAGGGTCTGAAGTAAGTTTTATTACCATTTATTTACATTTAATGTATTTGTTTTGTGTTGAGAAATGCCCTAAAGATACAAGCACTCTGTCAGCTTTGATCAAAAGCCGTT